>JASAMW010007097.1:0-16731 GCA_030247985.1 Epsilonema sp. ZAB3_2
AGGAGTGAACGCGGAGATTCAGAAGCTGCTGGAACAGAAGAATTTGCAGTCGGATCCCACCGAGGACAAGATCGGCATCTTTAAGCAGCAAGCCAGTATTGTGGAGCGTAAGAAGGAAGCGACTGCCGAGAAACTACAGGAACTGCGCCAGGAACTCCTACGACTGGAAGAGGAAGTGCGAGAGAAGAAAGCACACATGAAAGACCCGCAAGGAAACGAAATCGTCACCTCTGTCCAGGTACAGTAGTTTAGTTGGTGTAATGTACGTACAGATGTGCGTTACGGTACCTTCATTTGGCTAATTGTTACATACCACGGCTGTTGCAGTTCAAAAACTACGTGAACAAGCTTCGTTCAAAGACGAACGTGTACAAAAAGAAGCGGATGGAACTGCAGGATTTGCGCTCGGAGATCGGCGTTCTGGCGCGCACCGAAGAGATACTCACCGCGCAACTGGACAAACTGCGCGTCAGCGTGGTAATGCGCTAATACTCAGTAATAAGCAGTGCCGCGGGTACAATATGTATTGTGTGTACGGCTCCGAGTCGTCATTCGGAAAGTGCAGGATGATTTTGTAGACTTCTGTATTGTGATGGACCTACATTTACAAAGTACGGCGCTTGCGTGAACATCTTAGTGGCGCCAAAGTACGGTCCACGTATTAGAAGGTGTCCACGCTTCGCCGTACTTTGTACAACGGCATGGACCGCTGTGTAGGTCCATCACAAAATAGACGTCTACAAAATCGTCCTGCACTTCCCGAATGACGACTCGGAGGGTACATAACAGTGCTACCTACACTATGTACTGTGTACTGTATGTGTCAGGAAGCGTCGGGAGCCAAGTTCATCGAAGACGACGATGAAGTGAGTGGTGGAGGGACCCAGAAACAATCGCAAGTTCGACCGATGACAGCCAAGGTGGAGGGCAAATCACTGGCTGAACTGAAGCAGATCGTCAGCGGATTGGATCAAAAGCTGGAGCAGAGACGCAGCCAACTGCAGCCACGCATCCAGGAACTGAGATCGCTCCGAGAGAGGTTCCAGGTACGGAACGAATCTATGGTCGATGAATGGCCCACATAGAAATACGTGCTGTATGTGCAGTGGTTGGAGCCAAATGATGTCTCCTTTTTTCTTGCAGGATGCATCCAGTGTATACACAGTGAAGAAGCAGCAGTACGAGGCGCAAGCTGCCAGCTTAGAAAGCGGCTATTCCAGATTAGAACAGGTACGGTCACGTACATTACATTGGACGTACTGGTAATGTGGTAATCATTGAGTTCAGGTCACGGGGTCGTGAGAGGTCCAATAGGGTTAGATTTCCTGGCATATCTGTCCCACGACAAATTTTTCTATGTCTGGTTTCTACAGTACGAGCATAAATCTGACTGTGGTACAGTACAGTATGCATACTTACATGTAGGTACCTGCACGTTGGGTACCTGCACGTTAGGTAGCTGCTCAGATGGTCGCAAAAAATGTAGCAACGGTTCTTGAATATAGGTACATAACATAGTACGGTTACGTTCCTAGTAATAAACGATAGAGTACGTAATGTAGTGTACATGTACGCCAACGTGCATTTTGTGCTCCGTATCTGCAGAATGTGCGGCGTTTGCGAGGCGAGAGCCAGCAGGCGGACTCCAACGCCTATCGCCTGGAGACAGAGCGGAAGCTGCTGGAGGCTTTGGTGGAGAGAGCGGAAGCGGAAGCGCAATCTCAGACAGGAGGAGCAGCAGCAAAAGACAGCTTCAGAAACACGCTTCAGGTTTGGCTTGGGACCGCTGGCAATATGCCAGCAAAGCGAAATTTCCTGGGCGGCGCTGGGTGGGACTCGAACCCAGGCAGGCCTCTGGCTAACCGTTGAGAAAACTCCACCCAACTGAGCCACACGGACACGGTACACTACACTGCACGAAGATCGAAGGTGTGCAAGACTGGCTGCCCCCCCCCCCCCCCCCCCCCCCCCCCCCCCGCCCCACCCCGGAAAGGCTGTGACCATTTCGTCAACCTTCCACTTAAAGTACGTACCTACTGTATGTACGCGATGCGTAGTGCATCAAGAACAGGCGTACTTACATACCAAATACCATTTTGTCACAATTTAAGGCGCGAATTCAAAGGGTAGAGGAGGAAGGGGAGAAGTTGCGAGAGGAGCAGAAGAACGTGCGAGAGGACCAGCAGGATGCAGCTCGGCAGATGAAACTGTGGCGCGATTTTCTGCGCATTATGGAGTGCAAACGCAACATCTACCAGCAGCATCATCCTCAGCAACTTCAGCAAAATGCTGTCGGAAGGTACAGACAGAAAGAAACCCCTATTCCAGTTGATTTTGCGGAAATATTATTTTGATGCTGTGTCCTGTCTGTTCTTTTCAGTGGTCCGATGCGAGGAATGTCAGCACAAAGTCGAGGTAGCAGCGCCGGTGGGAAAAAATAGTCATCGACCCTGACGGTCAGCCTGGAAACATTACATAGATTTGGATCGATCAACGAAGTGTAGTTTTTCAGATAATGTATTTTTTCGAATGCAGATATCGTACATATCGTACGTATAGAATGTATATCGTTACGATAAAACATGCATTACGTAAATGGCTGCAATAATAATTATTGTTGGTGTTCGAAGTCTTCAGTATTCAGTTTGCTGCAGCAGTTTTCATAAAGCAGATAAAACGCAATGGTTATGTATCATCTGTCCTTTAAAACATCGCGATCCAGAATAAAGTAGTTCAAGTTTTTCTTCAGCCAAGATTGCGTAGCGTATCTGCGCAGCGTGGCGGATTTCTCCGGGTCGTGCCGGAAGTTCCTTTTGTTCATTTGGCCGATGACGTAGGTCATTGGCTGCTCGTTCACGTGACCGTAGCCGCCTTGGCCCGGATGAGCCCAACTCAAAATGATCACGTCATTTGCGTAGCGCACGACATTGTCGAGGAAGATGGACTCGTAAGCCTGAGGAATGTGCTCGCCGACTTCCACGCACAGCACTACGTCGTAGTAGCCAGATGAAGAGAATCCGTACTGAGGCACCGAAATGTCCAGAAATTTCACCGTTCCCTTAGTCCTGTTCTCCACAAACGGGAAACCGTCGAACGCGTCAAAACTTCGGCAGTAGTCGCCCAGGAGACCTCTGTATTCACCTGCAGCCAAAAGGTGCCACCTCAGTTTGCAATCCATGCATTTCCCATCATTTAGATTAGCCGCCGCACGAGGGACAGGCTCCCGAAGCGAACGAAGACGCGTAGCGGATTAGTGTAGGTTACGTACGTAATAAAAACGAAGACGACGACGCAACGCGCGCGTCGTCGTTTTCGTTCGCTTCGGGACCCTGTCCCTCGTGCGGCGGCTAATCTAAATACATGGGAAATGCATGGATAAGTAATCGCAAAACATGGTTTACCCACGGACGTGACGACGTACATATCTTGCGAACACATTCTCCATTCTGAAAGGAGAAGCCTAAGTCTGTACGTACCTAATCCTTCCCCGAAGCTGGCTACTCGTTTCCCTTTGACGACAGGTTTCAGTTGTTCTACAAGACCGAAATCCACGGAATGGCTGAATGTCGCGCCCAATCCGCAATAGCCGCCGCTTTCCGACGCCTTGAAAAAATACAATAATTCAGGGCTACCGTCTACCGAGCAGATGATTTCAAGCGAGGAAAATTAGAATTCAATTGAGGTGGTTCGGACTGGAGGTATGTAATGTACTTATGTGACACAGTAACTGTCGGACCATCCCGTCGTGTACGTACATACATACAGAGTGTCTCAAAATAAACCGTCCACCTTTCCGTGCATGTAACTCTGGAACCACACCTCAGATTTTCATGCGGTTTTTTTATTTTGTAGCCAAGGCTTGAACGCAGGTGTGTACAAAATTTCAACTATTTCGTCCACATACTTCGGAAACTGCGACGGTTTGAATCTCAAAGCTCAAAATCGACGTTTTTCTTCAGTATGGAGAAAAATCTCGGTCTTAATTTTTCAAGATACCCAGTTCAATGCGTTTACTACGCTGGAACTGGGGCTAATGCATGAGATACGCATTTTGTAGCATTTTGAAACATCTTCTTTCATTACGAGGCGCTAATTTTGTTTTGGACCATGCACAAAAGACCCTCTAATCGTCACTACCAGTTCGAAAAACCCTCGTTTTTGACCGCCGGAGAAAGAACGCGTTTGAGCAGCTTCCACTGGGCCTATGAAGCTACAATTTTGTACACATCTATGTTGAAGCCTTGGCTACAAAGTACAAAAAAGCGCATGGAAATCTAAGGTGTGGTTCCAGAGTTACATGTACGGGAAGGTGGACGGTTTATTATGAGACACCCTATAGTATGTGTATACCTGTATTCCCAAAATTTCCCCCGCACAACATCCTACATTACATACCTTGAATCCATGCCGACAAGCGGTCTTAGCCCAGAACAGCAATCTTTCGTTCAGAATGGCTGAGACGTTGTCGCGCTCTTCTATGGCCGTTTGCAGCGCTTGAAACAGCTGATGTCTTCGAGGGTCATCGAAGCATTTTTGAACAAGCATCCACAGATAATTGAGCGACAGTAGAACAATTAGGGCACATGCGGTTACGCAAAGAAAGACAAAGCGAAGGTGAACAACACGCATCTGTCCCTAGATTTGTCACTTTCTCATCGGAGGTCAAAGCGCCTGGTTTATTGAGCGCTAAATGAAATTAAAAACATAAGAATCAAACTTACACTTGCTGGTTGAGGACTGGCTTGGCTTTACGTCATTGGACTTTGCATGCGTTGGACAGCAAAAATTGATTTGGAAGGCGATAGGCTTCATCGTGTACGTACACAACACAACATAGCGATTCCAGCTACTATGCATAACCTAATATGAATACCTATATGTACATATCAAAGAATAAAATAAGAACGAGGCTAGTAATTATTGTCTATGTACGTATCATGCAGGAAGCCTTGCTTGCAGCTGTAGCACTGACTGATACTAAACTAGTGCACATTTTCATACGTGCGCATTGCCACGTAAAAACTGTAGTCAGCTTGAGTAACGGCACAGGATATGAAGTAGAAGACTGAGAACGTTACAATGTCGGAAGACATTACATAACACAACGATATAAAGACAGGGCCACACAAATTCAAACCACGGAACAATTATCAACTTATCAGTATGCTTGACACACCACCCAAGAAGATCCTCACAAACATCTGTCCTAGCCACCGCGTACTGATTGTGCAGGAGAATGTACAGTACCGGTTGAACGTAGAATGTACAGGTTGAAACAATTATTGCTGTTGTAAGGACGGCAGATGGAACTAGGAAAATGGTTGAAGCCTGAAGTTTTTCGTTTCTCATCCTTCCTGGGTTTCTCCCGGTAAAAAGGTAAAAGCATCGCAATGGCGGCAAGCGAGAAATGGTGGAACGTGAAAGAGGAAGTGGAGGACGAATGGCAACCGGATCAGCTGAGGATGGACATGCGAGATTTCCAGGAGCTTCATCCGCCTCGTAATGATCAGGAGTTCTACGCCAGCTATGATCCAATGATCGGATGGGGAACTGGCATCGGATTAGGTAATGCTTGCTTTTTGCTACAGTTTACACTGTCTTGCTCCCATAGTGCTTTTACTACAAGCTGTGGCATTGGCAGGCACTGCATAATGTACTGTAATGTTTTGTATATAGCCCCCTGGGGCTATATTATCGGTAAGCCCCGATTAGGGGGCTATATTCGAGAGGGGGCTATACAAAGGGGGGTTATATAAAAGGGGGTTATATAAAAGGGCATTTTTGCATTAGTGACCAAAGTAAGGTTTTTTGACCTCCTGAACTCGTTTTTCTGGTTTATTTTGCATGTTTTCAAGCTAAAGTGGTATAACACAAGCTATTCTTGCGCAAAAATTATCATTTTGGGTTATGATCGGCCATGTCTGAAGGGGTGGTCAAGAGGGGTGAAAACCAAAATGTATCCCAAACTGTCCAAATGATTTGCCATCAACTGCTATGGCTAGAAACACGTCGAAAACGGCTGCTTTCAGCTGTGAAAACTTTCGTTTTCGTCGTTTTTCGCAGCCTCTGATATGGGGCTATATACGAGTACAAATGACGATAGGCACCGATTAGGGGGGCTATATACGAGGGGGGCTATATTCGAGGGGGGCAATACACGAAACATTACAGTAAGTACGCAGAAAGAAGGAATGCGCGTGCGTGTGATGCAGCGGAGATGGAACCATGACGCCTTCGTGTACCGGAATAGTATTATTACATACGGTATGTATGTATTTATTTACTGTGTACGTAGGAGCTGTGCTTCTGCTCGTGTTCTTCCACGTGTTGGCTAAATGGGCGCATAAGGAATGGTTGAACTTCAACCAACAACAATCCGCTGCGGCGGGCTCGACAGTTCATTGTCGCTTCCCGTTACAGCGTCAAGGGGTCTCGCAATTTTGTCTTGGATTACATAGGATTGGCATATCAGCAAGCCGTATCCGAAGAAGAAGAGATTTTGCAGCATCGGCCGAAATTCAGAAACGGTGCTCTATGTTATGCATAGGGTTTCGAGGTTCAGTTCAGTAGTTTTTTATTCATCGGATAAGAAATGCGTACGATTCAGTTCTGTTTTTTTGATGATCTACTGTCTGATCTTGCAAAGCCCGCCCAAGACATATTTTTTTCGTCCCACTCACTCACTATTAAAGGGGAACTTTGCGCGGAAAATTCATGTGCTAAACTGCGCAAGGACACCTGTTATTTGGCCTCCCATTCCATAGGCAGTGAAGATACAGCGAAACTTTATACAACAAAAAGGTAGAACACCAAACGGAGCACACGGTGGTAGAAAAATTATTCAGATTGGTGCAGTGGTTAGCGAGCTACATGCTCTCAAGCTGAGTTTCTGGCTCACTGATCAGTATTTTGCCTGTAACTCAAGAATGACGCAACGTAGAGGGATGGGACTTGGTGCGTTTTGCAGCATTTTTTATGCTCTATCTAATGATGTGTGTGGCCTTACCCCGAATTTTCCGCGCAAAGTTCCCCTTTAAGGCTGCCTATGCCAGTCCTATGCCACGAATATCATTTCGAGCCGCCTAAGAAGCCTGCTCAGACTTCAGAAGAGTTGCCAGCTGCATCTGGTGGCCGTGGCACATCATTTCGATATCAGCCAGTGGAATTGTTCGTTCCTGGCTTGAGAAGCCATAGATGCAAGAAGAAAAAGAAGAAGCGACCGGTTCCAAGTAGGAGAAGTTGCAGCAGTGAGTGAAAAACAAGTGCGCTAAAAATAGGACATATGAACAGTAGCGTGTTGTGTATGTGCACATATGTATGTACATACCAGTATGTCTACGTATGTACATGTACGTACCTATCGCGAAGCGTGAGACACGAAGGAGCAAGCAATGATCTATTCGCACATGGCATTTGAACTTATCGATTAGCCGTGAATGCTCTACCGGTTCTCTGTGCTTGACAACAAGGCTTTCGTTCTTTCCGTATGTGAGTGCTATGTGCAAACCCAAACCTGTATATTGTACATTTGCGTAAGTAGTACCTCATTTCGCTTATGGCTGAGGAGTTGAGGCACACTATGAACCAAATTTATGTTTATGTACTGGACTTGCTCACAAGGAAGCAGGTTCAGATCTGACACATCCATTGGTATGGCTTCAGTACCGAAATGTGATGGAGAGGAGGTATATGTTAAAGTGAAAACTCTGGGTCGAGGAGCTTTTGGTGAAGCTATTCTCTACCGAAAATCAGAGGTATTTATTTATTTACAGGCAACATACAGTACTCTACATTATGAGTTATTGTTTATGCGGGAAATTTTCTTATCATCAGGCAAATCAGCTGGTGGTTTGGAAAGAGATGAGCATCTCCAATGCTCGTGTGGCGAAGGAGGTGGAGAAGGAGATCGAGATTCTCAGCCTTCTCAGCCATCCAAACATCATCGCATATCTGAATCACTATTTGGATCTGGAAGCCAACATGCTCTACATTGAAATGGAGTATGCCAATGGTATGGCTAGGGTTTGGAATTTGCAAAGTACATAACGAACGTGTGTACGTACGTTCTTGTATGCTGCAGTAAGCTAAGAGGCAGGCGACGTTTTTTGCATATTAACACTCAAATTATTGCAGGAGGTTCATTGTATCACAAGATTGTGCAGCAAGAAGAAAGCGAAGGCTACTTTCCAGAAGAAACTGTTCTCTGGTACTTGTATCAGATTACATCTTCCATGCAGTACATCCACAACAAGAACATACTACATCGGTAAAATCAAAGGTCAAAGATTTATAGCACTGTACGTACAGCACATACTCTGTATGTATGTACGTACAGAACAAAATGTTTACTGTAACTCCTGCAGATTTCAGTGACGTGAAAACTCTGAATATTTTCCTGACCAAATCTGGTCTGACGAAACTGGGTGATTTCGGGATGAGCAAAATTCTAGACTCCAGCTCTCACATGGCGCAAACGCTGGCTGGAACTCCGTACTACATGAGCCCAGAAATGGTCAAAGGACAACCGTAAGTGTGTAATACAGTCGTCCATCCATCCATGGATATGGATGTGATGCGGTGATTTGAAAAAACCCATTAATGTCAATAACAATATAAATCCCCGGGGTGTTATGCACGAAGCTTCAAACTGCAAACTGCTTCACTTGCTACCGCTAGCGTCTGGCGTATGCATTGCTTTTTTGTGCTTCTATTTTTTTTACATAGATACAATTCCAAGAGTGACATGTGGGCGGTGGGATGCGTGCTGCATGAGATTCTGACCCTCCAGAAGACTTTCATGGCTACGGTATAAACAAAGTCATGTTTCCGCACAATATGGCTTGGATTGGTAAATATAATTGGTTGGTACCGTATACAAAATATGTACCTACCTAGCATCGGTTTGGGAAAATAAAGTTGAGCTTGCTGCTTGTTTGACGATTTTGAAGAACACTCTCAAGTTAGCTTCTGAGATTTTGAAAGGCCATTTTGCTCCAATCCATAGCAGTTACTCGGCCGGAGTGAATGAATTGCTGCAGTTGCTGCTTAAGGTCTCAATGCCCTGTTTCGGAGCCAACTTTGAGGCTTCCTCGTAGCCGTTATGTGCAAAACAAGAGTGATCACTTATTATGTAAATATAGAACAACCCTTCCTCTACACGTACACCAAACGGCAGCGCCAAAGCTCTTGTATACGGCGCAGTACGACACGCCGAAGAACGCCCCAAAAACCATGCGATATGGGTGTTCCAAAGGAACCGCTGGGTATTTTTCAACATGCGGCATACCATTCAACGCGTCTTGACGAGAGGAATTGATTGGTACCAGCGGCGCCTCTCTAAGTTGCCTCTACGCAAAGTTATCCAAGAAAAACGTGTTTGAAAAAGTTATCGTTTCAATCAAGAATAGCGCCACGGAGAGGCCGTTTCAAGAGGCGCTCTATGGCGCGTCAAAGAGACCGTGTAACAAGCTTTCCATCGATATCTTGATCTCCTCTCAACTCGCTTTCGTTGGCCCAGGAGAGACCTGGACCGAATTTATCCAGAAGTCCATGCATAGACAGTTGTCCCTGCATAGTACGAAGACGAGCGCAGAGAGCGCGACTGGAGCGGAAACAGCGAACGAAAAACAAGCAGACGGATGATCGTATGGTGTCAGGAAGTGAAAACAGCTGGAATTAGATATCACCAGATACTTCACTAGTAGTACAGGAGTCCACGCTCAGAAAAACAGGACATTGAGACCTTAAAATGGTACGTAGGTACAATAATTATTTGTCACGTGTGTACAACACTATACTGTACAATACATCGTGTACACTAGTTTCTCCTGGGGCCCTGAAAAGTGGCTTTGCCGTTTTCTACAGGACGCAGAGAAACGAGCATCTGCAGATGAGCTTTTGCTCCACTCACTGCTGCAAACGAGAGAAAGGTTTAATGTTGTTGAACTACTCAAAATGCGTACATAAACATACGTACAGTACACGGTATCTCAAGTGCAGCGTTATTGCCATTTTGTGCAGAAAATTTCTGGCGAAAATTGCCGAATTGTCGCCTCAAAGTTTGGATGACAGCTTGGGGGCGCGTTCGTCGTTGTCCCAGCTACAGTCAGCATCAACCGTACCCATTATCACCGCCGCTACTTCCGAAGTACGAACGTACATAGTTAACACGTGCAACGCCATTGTTTTAGGCTCAACGCAAACAGACACATTGTGCGTCGTCATTCGGCATGAATTGTGTTTCAGATGTATCTGTGGGGAGGTGGAAGACAGCAACCGCAGAAGCTGGACTATTTCACGAATGGAAAGTCTGCTCTGCGGGCTGCCGTCGGCTACAGGCACACCGCTGTCATTAGCATCGAACGAGAGCTGTTCACATGGACGGTAGGGTAACCTCTAGCTATGTGGTACTCTCATAGATACGCACTAGCTTCCAGTATTAAGAGATTTGAGCACAAGAGAAGAAATTTGAAATTGGGCAGCCAGTGCGTGAGTCGAACACGCAGCGCCGAACAGGATTACGCCCCTCTTAGCGCACGTCCCATCTGACCACACGGCTCAATTTCTCAAATCTCTCCTCTTGTACCTCCTCGCTGGGCTTGTATGTATGCGCTCCGTATTGACCGCACAGACTTGCGGTACTGTTGTCTGCCCGTGACAGAGATTTGTCACTGGATGGCAGACTCATAATGCCACCCGGCGTTTGATGGTAACGTCCCGGCCCAGGTGGTAATTGCGGTCAGATGGGGACGTGCGCTAAAAGGGGCGTAATCCCGTTCGGCGCTGCGTGTTCGACTCACGCACTGGCTGCCCAATTTTTCAAATTTCTTCTCTCTTGTGCTCAAATCTCTTAATAGAGTACAGTACCCGCCGCACTAAGGACTGTTCCATCTTGTCCTGCGTAAGCATAGCTTCCAGTAGTTGCTCAAGGCGGTGTTTGTTTAAGACGGCTTCTGCTGGCGGAAGTGGAAAGAGTCAGACGGATGGCGAATTGGGTCACGGAGACAGAGCCTTTTACAAACAACCGAAACTGCTTCGAGCGCTGGAAAAAGTGAAAATTGTCGCCGTATCTTGTGGAGTTGATTTCACCGTTTGCATGACAGGTACATACACCCTTACGTATACATTATTGTACATATACTTGTGCCTACACTGAAGATCTCTACTTTTTACCAGACCAAGGCTCAGTTTATACCTTCGGTTCCAACTACTACGGCTGCATTGGCTGTGGAAGGGAGGATGTGGCTGTTCAGACGACACCTGTGGCTCTTCCCCGATTCAATGCAGAGCCTGCGAAGCTCATAGCCTGCGGGGATCACCACGTGCTTGCAGCCACCATCAACGACCAAGTCTACGGCTGGGGAATGGGCGAACTAGGTCCGTCAAGTTTGTCTACCCGTACATGAAGAGGGAGTCATGCCATGCGGTTTCGGGCCCTTGTCCATCTTTGCTTGCCTTGCTAGCTGTCATGATCAAAGGGGAGATTGTGTGACTGAGGTCAGGTGTGTACGGTAGTCCACGTGGTTAAGGCGCTCGCCTGAAACGCGAGAGGTCCAGGGATCGATTCCCTGGCCTGGCACATCTGGCAAATTTTCCTTTTCGACTTAAAGGCAAGGGGTCCCCTAACACCGACTTTCGAATTATGATAAAATTGGTTTGAACTCAAAATTCGAAAGTCGGTGTTAGAGAACCCCTTGCCCTTAAATCCGTGCGATGATAAATTTTGCTACGAATAACTTTTTAGGCCGACTGGGAACTGGCGACGAAGAGGATAGTTTCGAGCCGCGGCCGATCCCCTTTCCCTTGCGCCTGCGGCTGAAACAGTTGGCGTGCGGAACTGACTGCTCCTTCTTCCTCACCACTTCCGGCCGACTGCTGGCCTGCGGAAGCAACGAGGACAATAAACTGGCGCTGAATCGCCACCTACGCGGAGTTGTAAAAAGTCAGCGCGTCTTCGCCTACGATACCCAGTTCGTCACGACACCGGCTCAAGTCAGCGGGTTGGCCAGAGTACGACTGGTTGCAGTGGCCTCTGGGAAAGATCACTCAGCTGTCATCAATGGTAAGCAAAGCTCGGCAATTTAGCCTATTTATGAGAAAGAACTATAGTTAGTAGGCATAGATAATGGTGCCGGTACCGGTAGGCATCAACAACTGCGCATAGTATACAGTAGGCCTATTACATAGCAGCTGTTTAGAGTTTGGGCAGATCCTAACTTTCGGCTCTAATCAGCGGGGTCAACTGGGTCAAGGGGATAGAAAAGTGCGCGCGACACCCGTGATAGTCAAGGGACATTTGAGCGAGCACAAAGTAGTCAAAGTCGCCTGCGGGGATGGATTCACCGTTGCCACCACTTCAGGTAACAAATTTTACTCGTACGTACCACAATCGTAAATCAGCAATTGTCAATTGTGTGCATGTTAACTCCTCCTGTCCTGGCTTAAATCGGCGGCCGTTTGACGGCCGTCCGACGGGCGTCCCGACGGCCGTTTTTTCGCCGTTTTACGGCCGTCCGACGGTCGTTACGGTCGTCCGACGGCCGTTTCCGCCGTCTTTTATTTTCGTCGCTCCATGCCACCACAAGCGTAAGGAGCGAAGAGAGAAAGCAGAATGAGTCAAAACTGAGAACATTCGAGCGTATTGGGCTAAATCCTGGCTAAAAACTCCTGATATCATAGAAAAAACGAAGGAATAACAAATTTTCACGTCTCCTGCCGTTTTCGGCGTGGTGCCGAGCGACGAACGGCCGTCGGACGGCCATAAAACGGCGAAAAAACGGCCGTCGGGACGCCTGTCGGACGGCCGTCAAACGACCGCCGATTTAAGCCAGGACAGGAGGAGTTAAGTACTGTAGTATGTACGACACGTACGTTACGTGATGCAGTGCTGTCCGCGCGTTCGCGCAATACGTACACTACATAATATAGGCGTACCTAACACGAGGATTCCTAATACGATTCCAAAATCAGTGCACAATATCCCGCACGTACTACAGTACCATCGTCTAACACGAGGATGTTCGTTCATAAACGTAATCACACCGTCCTACGCTGCAATGTCGGCGTCCTTCATGCTTCCGGGTATTCGAAACTGGATGGCTTCCTTGGTGTTCCATCCCTGCTGCAGTGCCGCCTGCATCCCGATGGACTGACCCCTCGGACTGTGCGGATACAGGTGATGCGACGCCATGACTGCCACCAGATTCTCCAGGCAGTTGGTGGAGACTTGATATCGTTCGCCGAAAATCACCATCACTTCGCGAACGTTCAGTTTCTCAAATAAATACCGCGAAGTCGCAAGCGCCGAGCACTCGGAAGCTGCAAAAAAGAAACAATACGTAGTAAAGGTCGGTGTATTGCCCGATACCGTGTATTGCCCGATCCCGTGTATAGCCCACCCAATTTGGCTTATATTGCACTTTTGGCCCGTGTATTGCCCGATATCGGGCAACGCAAAGAACTGCGTTCACAAGGCCTATTCGCCCCATTACGAGCCAGAAAAACCACGGAATGTGTGTTCCGTGAAGCTGGGAATTGGTTGACGATGGAACGCAACATTATTAGCAGTTTGATTATTGCTGTTGGAATCTGGGATCGGTCTGGCATCTTAGCAGAGCAAGTGAAAATACTGGAAAATACCGATTACTGCCTCGAAAGGCAGCTTTGAGAATGATCAGTTTACCAAAAGCGGGACCATTCAATCAATGATAGCATATAGGGAGAAAATTGGAGCAAAAATGAGCAGATGGTAAAAAGTCCCTTGTATAGCCCGAGCTTTTGTATTGCCCGATCCCGTGTATAGCCCGCCCAAATTGGCTGATCTTGTTTGTATTGCCCTGCAGGGCTATACACCGACCTTTACAGTATATGCTGTATACCTTCATGTACCTGCAGCATTATAGTAGCATGCACAAAAGTTTTAGCTTAGGATCTCGAAATGTCGGCGTCCAGCTGTGGCTAGTAATTATGAAAGGTACCAGGCTATGGGGTAAATCCGGCCATGGGGAAATTCGGCCATGCGTTCCTTCGGGTCAGCACACCCCGACCAGTGGTCGCTGATGGCTGTTCGGCTTCGTGCCATAGGCACTTCCCTTGTTCGGGCTCTTGTTGGTCGTGGCTTGCGGCACTGGACTGGACTAGTCCACCATAACGGGCGTTGTGAAAGGTGGAGGAGACTATGTGAGTTTCACCTACAGCCGACCCTGTGGGGTGCGGTCTCGAAAAAAGTTTCAGGGCTCCCAGCAAGCAGTGAACCGATTGAGGCATAAGTATTGTAATACATATCGATTCTGTCTTTACTCTCTTCTTTCTATTGAGCTAGTATGTATGTACAGTTCATACTTGGTTGATCATTTCGAAACAGCAAGTTGACAGCAGCTAAGGTGGCCGGGTTTACCCTACAGCATCCTACTATAGGTACAATACATAGTTTACCTTCCATGGTAACTTTGAGGATGACCTCTCGGAATGGCACAGAGTTGAGAACATCGTCCAAGGGAATGGTCCTAGCAGCCACAGCGCTATTGATTCGCACAGGATCTTCAATCGCGAAATCGCCGACCGAATCCCCGATCGCATTTTGGATCATCGTCAGATCTTGCAGTCTACCCAGCTTCGTAGCTGCCATCTTCAGCAGAGGCAAATTGAGGTGAAAGATCTCCGCCGCGAATACCTTGCGCTCCATCTTCAGCGCAAGCAGCGTGTAGGGCCCAACGCTGGGATTAATGTCGAAGAAGCCGGCTTCCGGATAGGTCTTAAATGCGGCGGCCAGCGAATGAGCCACCAGGGTATCCAGGGTGCTTTCGCGATAGGGATAGGCTCGATTATTGAAGGCTTTGTCGAAGCAAAGGTCGAAGGAGAGACTGGTGGTCTTTTTGACGGGGCCTTCGGGCGTATCCATCGGCCACTCGTATTTTTTTTGGTCGCACGTGGCATTGTCCGCGGTGAGGTCCGTCACTTTCGACCAGTCCACGAAGTAAGGCTTCTCCGCCGATATCGTCAAGTACGTCTTCGGGTCCCGCGGGTCGTCCCGCAGAAACACATTATGCTTGTTCGCACTTCTCTCTTCTAGGGTAACGTCGGGGAATTCCGAATGGCTACTATGGGCTAATGCTGAAGCTGATATCTGAACGGTCCCACTATACATGCATACAGTACGTACTTTTCCGGCTATACGTACTTGACATGCACGGATTGAATTACAAGCTGCAACTCTTCTCTAAATTTCACCGCGGTGGAGCGGTCTAATAGTACTATTTGCATTGCATACAAGGTAGGCCTCACCCGGAAATTTCAAGCAAAGTAGCCAGATCTCCTCCACGTTACCCTAAACCGATGTCTCTTACTTGTCTAGCTTCTTCTCCTTGCTTTCCCGCATACACAGACTCTGCCTCCGACGGTTGTTCATTATTGCTGCCGGGTCTCCAGAATAGGACCAGGGCGAAACAGAACGCCATGAAGGCGTAGAGTAAGGTGCGATAGTACCAAGCCGGAAGTCGTATGGGCATCATGGGATCGGACATAGAGCGCTTGGCTTTTCCCAATTGCCGTGGCATGTGCTTCTCGATGTCAAAATCGCTCAAACTCCGCAGAACCATGGACATGGAGAAGTTTTTCGCAGCAGCAGTGGAAGAGTTTTGTCTCATCTGTGCGGCTCTGACACAGCTGAAATAGTTTGGTGGAGGCTTCTTCTTCTATTCGATCGAGCAGCACCAATTCATGACATCTTTTCATTGTTGTTCACCTGCCTTTTATTTAGACTGCTTACCAAACACGTGCAACGTGGAGAGAATTTTATCGCACAATAAGGCAGTCAATGCGCGCACAATTGATCGAATTTGAGCTGCAAGCATGCACTAGCTAAACAGGACACATTGCACAATGTAGGTACATACTCACTAGTACCAAGAAGCTCAATGGCGCTTGGCAACAATAGCAATCAAGCAAAAGCACTCCGACGACTGATACGTTCTTGCTGATCGACGAGACGCTTTCCCAGATGGTAACGTCGTATCTACTACGTACGTACGTATGTACCTACGGTACATGCCAATACACCTACCGGTATGTACATGTACTTTATGTCTGTATGTTCATATTTTGCCAACAACAGTTTTATGCCAACAAAACAGAAACACAATTCCGTTGAAGCCTGCTCTTTTCATACAGATATGTATACGTACTGTAAAGCTTCGTGTATAACCCCCTTCGAATATAACCTCCCCTCGTGTATAACCCCCCTATTTGGTGACTAATGATTTTTATCCCCCCTAACCAAAATTATTAACGTAAAACGCGTAAAACGCTCAAATAAAGCAACAAAGCATGTTGGCGATGATTTGGCACATTTTGCTTGGCCTCGTGTATAACCCCCCTCGTGTATAACCCCCTCGAATCGGTGACTAACGATTTTTATCCCCCCGGGGGTTATAAACGAAGCTTTACAGTAGACTGTAAGTGTAATAAAAAATTCAGCTCTGGAGTTCATCCAATAAGGCCTACGTTTAGTCGAACGGACACGTGGTGGTTCCGTTCTAGGTAACCAAGTGTTCTGTTGGGGGTCCAATGAGGACGGACGCTTGGGCTTGGGAGCGTCCATTGGTTCAGGCAATCAGCAGGGGTTTTGTGGCACCACTCTGCCGAGGCCATGCTTCGGAACGCTGCTCACCATTTCCGTCCTGGAGAGTCGAGGCTGGAGTACTGTATTGGTCGCAGGTCAAGATGGCAAACCAA
>JASAMW010007099.1:0-31844 GCA_030247985.1 Epsilonema sp. ZAB3_2
TTGTGACTATGTGCATTGTTTTGAGCTCTTGTACATATTGGTGGAAATAGCCCTGGTATGTTGGCTATGTTTAATCCTATGTAGCAAGCTATTGTTTGGTCTTGCTGATACTTTGGTATGTACTGTATGTAATGTGTACATGTAGCAAGTGTATGTACAAGTAGGCTCCTAGGCCTGTGGTTCCAGAGTAGGTTACCATCATTAGCTGCTTGAACCTACATCTCAGCAGAGCTTCACTATCTTCAGAGCTGCATAGTGTAAGGGGCTGAAGAACTGCCTGCACTAGAAGACCTGCGATGAAGCTGCCCTGACTGACCACACAAGAGCCATGGTCCCGGGAACTACCAAGAGGGAATATGCCCCGACCGAGAAACTGGTGCAACTGGAAACCCCAGTTCGCCCGGGTTCGAACGTCGTGTGGGCACGACTTTCCCCTGGGAACCATGTAAAGAAATGGACTTCAACCTCTCAGATATCCTGCCTTAACTCTCATTCGGCTGCCCGCTCTTGTTGCTTGTACGTATGGCTGGGCCCTTTTCATCTCAGCCGCGTCTCTCGCTCGCTCGTACGTACAGCTGAGCAGCCCTTTTATCTTGGCAGCCTCGCCTCTCGCTCGTCTGGGCTGCACGCTGAGCTGATGCAATTGCAAGGAGACGACCGGACAATGCAAATGCAGTTCATTATGTATCTACAAAAGATACCGCCGATCAAAGTCAGGTCGCGGGCAAGAATTGAGCTCTCCCCAGACGCCCGTTATGTACCATATAAAAGGGGGGTGCAGGGCTCGATTCCTCAGTCTTCCCCGACTTTCTGCCAGCGTCTACTCGCCTCAAGACCTGCCTGCTTTCCTGTCCAGTCGGCCTAGCCAGGGTAGCCTGGGAGGTGGTACTGTAGCACTTGCTGCGCACTTGTGTAGCGCTGGTGCTACAGAGGCCGCCCGCCCTAGCAAGCCCAAGCTGTGGCTGGCCTCATCTCCTTGCTGGCTCCAGTCTTCTCAGCAGGCCCCCTGTAGCAGCTCTGCCAGGGGACTCATCAATGCTGCCCCAGCCCTGCTCTACTGCTGCCATCTGCCTACTTATTTTGTTATCTTCATAACCCTGTGTTTTACCTGCGTTTGTACTACTTGCTTTACTATCGTTTATTATGTATGAAGAGCTGCTGATAAACTTTTACCTGCGTACGGAATGCCTGCAGTACAGTTGAGCCTCTCTTTGGTCCATTGGGCACCAGCATCAGTGTTCGCTCGTTTAGCCAGTGCCTGGGCTGGAGAGGTGCTGCTACGCCATGGAGTCGCCCAAGTCTCGTCCCGAACTTGGTCGTTAGGATTGTCTGAGCTGCTTTGGGACATCTAAGGGTTTGCCGCCCGCAAGGATCGTTGCGACCGCAGAGCCTTCGCGGCTCAGCCACTCGTTTCGTACCCCCACGGCGCCCACGAAGAGTGGTCGGGTCATTGCAACAGGATTCTGAGGCCCTCTGCACTGTGTCCGTAAGGTTCCGGCAGGCAGCCGAGAGTTACCCTGGACCCGGAACCCTACAGATGCTATACTATCTGTTTGCCACACCCACCCTTTATCGAGCGCGGAGGAGCAGTGACGGTGTTTCTGGCTGAGTACGAGCCCGTGGATAAGTATCCCTCTGATGAGACTCCGGAGAGCCTCGTCTACCCCGGCAATCTGCTCCGTGTTTACGGCAGATCCAGCTACGATCCGCAGACCCGCGAGAAGAAGTGCGAAGTTCGCTTCATGCGCAAGTTGGAGGAGTTGGCTGAGCAGGATCTGCATCTGGTTGAAGTGGAACGGGCCTTGGACTTCCATGTGGCGCCATGATTGGTTGGAGAATAAGCGGGCAAGGAAAGCGACAAAGGATAAGGATGAATGTACAGTATGTACGTATGCGTGCGAACCGGTATGTACATAGCTGTGAAGTATTGTACTGTATTGTATGATTGTGTCTTTCATAGCTGTGTACGTACGGTTCACTCAAGTAGCCCTAGTGCCCCACTAAAAGGTACACCTCAATACGTGTAGCGTATGTGAGACAATACATGTATGTGAGACAATACATGTGTATGTATGACAAGTAGGTACAGTACCTGTAATGCACAACACACACAGTACGCAGCTGCTATGTATCAGGACTGTCATTTTGCTTTTCATTTTGTAATCTGTCATGAAAAAGATTCGTACACATAATCTACAGTACATACATAGTAATACCGTATTTACCTGTGCATAGCCCCCCCCCCCCCTATGCATAGCCCCCCCCCCCCCCTATGCATAGCCCCATATTGGCAAAACATAAAAAATGCCCTATGCATAGCCCCCCCTATGCATAGCCCCATATGGACTGTAGAATACCTGAACCTACCTATATAAGCTGGTCATAAGCTACCCATAGCCACTCCCACACCAAGCTAAGATGCCTATAAGCCTGCTTGGGGGTGTATTGTACTAGAATAACCCTGTTTTGACCTCAATTATGCCCTAAAACACGTGCTTTTGACCTAAAAAATATGCCTCTGCGCACCTCTCAAAAACATAAAAAATGCCCTATGCATATCCCCCCTATGCATAGCCCCCCCCCCCCCCCCTATGCATAGCCCCATATAGGACCTCTCAATTTTTGCATAGGTATTGTACACACTGTACGACGATATTGGATATCGCTTGCGCTCATCATTCATTCGCACGTTTATCCGTCCATCCACCCATACTTTTTGTAAGAGATTTATTTTACTCCTGGAAAATGCAGCCACAGAGCAGAGCGCATGAGGAAGAAAGAAACGAGGGATATTAGGATAACTTGACCCAATCCTGACACCTTTCTTTTCTTTGCGACAAACGATATTCAAAGGTGCTTGAGCCGCATTTTCGGGTTTCGTTGATGTATCCGACCACACCACACACGCACACAGCCGAACGAACAGTAAATAAATACGTACGTAAAGAATGGGGCGAGAATAAATTTCACACCTCAACGGGGTTTTATAAGTTTGGTCGTGGAACGATCTCTCTGTGTCTGCGTCCGAGTTTCGGGCTTGATTTGCGTGTGAACGTTCTTGTCGTCGTTTCTTGCTCGAATCCTCTGAATATTTCGAATATCCATCCATCTGCGCGTGAATCCTCTTCTGTACATCTGTTCCTCTCTCCTGAGTTGACAAACACTGTTCTGTGCGGAGTGACGCATTTGGCTACAGTTATCGTTGAATACTGTCAATCATGACGGCTGCTTCTTCGTCAGCTGGTGGGATGTTTGCGGTGGCAGCTTCCTCCGTTACTCTCAGCTTCGTCGCTATCAGCGCTTGTCTTATCGTCATCCCCATTCTCTACAGTCAGATCACCCAACTGCAGCAGGATATCATGCAGGATATGGAAGAGTTCAAGGTATTTACACTGCATAACAAACATGAAGCAGGTACAGTATGCAGGGGAATTACGAGTACTACGAGTGGGCAGTATTACTACCCGGTGCATGCTTGCTTACATTATTGCTTGTACATGTGGCAATCATCGCAATTAGGTCGTACACGCCTATGGTCGTACGTGTGGCAATGATCCTTGCAACTCGATCTACGTATAGACGAGGCCATTACGTACACGCACAGTTCACGTTCGTTCATAAAGTGTATGCCTATTCTGTTTCAGACGCTAACTGACGACCTCTGGAGCGATATGATGGCGTTGCAAAAGGGGAAGCGACTGGCGGCCTTGGACGCTGCCGCCTCCTCAGCTGCTGCTGTCGGCTCCAACTCGGAGCAACTGCAAGATTTCACCATCTCCGGCATGTTCCGCCACGCGGGGCGAACGAAGCGGCAACAGCCGCCTCTCTTCCCGCCGGGCGCCGCTTTCCAACCCCTCGGACCCCCCACTGGCAGATGTGGTAAGAAGGTTAAGAGGCGCATGCGTTGGTCATTTCGATTCGATGCTCGATGCTGTAACCACCTATACTAAACCTGACATCGATTTGTCGACTGTCGGGTCCTAATTTACCAAAATGGTGGTGTTGTTGGACATTGGCAAATCGTACGTACTTGCATGTTGTACTGCACGTTACGTACGTACGTACGTAAATACATTAGGTACGGTACGTAATATGTACGTTCATCGCATTCACATGCATTCTAACTAACTACGTAGCCTAGCCTAATATGCACTGTGCTCTTTGCTTCCTGCAGAGTGCAACCCGCAGAACAACTGTCCGTCGGGGCCGCCGGGGCCGCCGGGGGGTCGCGGGGACGACGGGATCCCCGGCACCCCGGGACCCCCCGGACGGGCGGGAAAGGACGGCGTCAGCATCCGCCGCTTCAACGCCACCGCAGGCGGAGGCTGTCGCATCTGCCCCGCCGGCCCTCCCGGCTCCCCCGGGCCCAACGGAGTCCCGGGACCACCCGGACCACCCGGTCCACCCGCCCCACCCGCTCTACCCGGACGACCGCCGCTGCCCGGCCCACCCGGACCACCAGGTAACCTGCAGGGGGGTAGGTTGCCGACGAAAACCTGAGGCGCAAAATGCCAAATTCACCTCTTTGCCTGCCGCACCCTTCCGGCACCTCTTCATATCTACCATACAGTAATTTTGCGCCTCTGGCAGCTGAATTTTGAGGCGCAAATGGAAAACTGGGGCGGAAATGCGCCTCCAGTTACCACGTGCCTACCCCCCCCCCCCCCCCCCCCCCCAGAGGTATGTAGAGATCGTCTGCTGTGTATTGTGCCTTCTGTGCAGTTTCTTGCACTGTACGGTGGTGAATGTACTATGGTGGTTGATTGGTTGGTATGGTACAGTATAGCATAGTAAAATGTCATCTTGTCGTGCGTGTTTTCAGGAGACCCAGGAAGCCCAGGCAGACCAGGCCGGCCTGGACCCCCGGGTCCTCCGGGTCGCGATGGAAGCATGGGAAAGGGCCCACCCGGTCGTCCAGGGCCACCAGGACCTCCAGGTTAAGCACTAAAATATCTACAAAAGAAAATACTTCCGTTGAGAAATCAATTTTGCTGGGTTTTGTTACTGCAGGTCTTCCCGGAGATCCGGGTCCCCCTGGCACTGGCAGCAATGGTTTAGGGCCTCCCGGTCCCCCTGGGCCACCCGGTCCAATCGGCCCACCCGGTCAACCGGGTGACCCCGGACTACCTGGAATCCCTGGCACCTCTGGAACACCTGGCAACGATGCACAGGTATGGCAAGATGTGCAATTACGTCATAAAAACTATACCTACCAAAAATATAGATTATCCACATTCATATACACACCCTACATGTTTGTTGTTTGTTTTGCTTTTGTGTTTTAGTATTGTCCATGTCCGCCAAGAAGCGTAGTGCTTACCAACCGGAAGTTCTCCTTTCTGACCAACTAATAACATGTTTATAATTATCATCAAGTATTATTTATTTGTAACACTGCAATGTGTGTGTACTTTAGGGTATGTACTATGTACGTATAGTATGTACGGTACGAGCTGAGCGAGCGCTATCCTTTGACGGATGATAGTAGGCCTATCTCTTTTGAGTATTTTTTATTCTGTTTGTTGTATTATGATAAATATGGAAATGATTATTGTTGTGTACCAAAGCAAGTCACAGTACGCAGTCATACGATGTGATCAAGCAAGCCACATACAGCAGATACAATAAAACTGCAGTGCAAGCAATGGTTGAATGAAGCGTTTTATCCTGATGTTGTGCCTACCTACAGTACGTGCACGCATTACGTACATACAGTACGGTACATGTATCCCAAGACCCAAAGATAGGTATATCCCACTCGTTCTCTATCCCAAGGATATCTACATATCTTCATATCTGCCCACACTACTGCCCGCCGTATATTATCCCTGAGGCAAATATCCGACTGAATCTCAAATTCACTCATATGTACAGGGTGTATCAGAAGTAACTCTCCGGATGTTTGTGCTTATATCTTCACAACGGAGTGCCACATTCGAGTACGGTTTTTTGCGTTGAATAGCCAAGGCTTCAACGTTGACGGAGCCCAAAATTTTAGTTTCCTAGGCCAACAGGAACCGGCTCAAACAGTTTGATTTGCAAAGCGTCATTTTTCACACATTTTTGCAGGTGGCCAGGTACAGATCGGCTCCAGTTTTTCTCTCCCCAGTTTACCTAACCCAGTTCTCGCCTCAGTTTTCTTTCCGCAGTTTTTCTCTCCCCAGATTTTATCTGGCGCACAAGTTTTGGTGGAGTTTTTCCACCTCCATGGCACTTCTCTTGCAGATTCAAACTTTTGGCAAACAGGGTTACAGCCAAAATTCGGTCATCCAAGCTTTTCCTTGGGACGCTGAAGCCATGGTGATCAAATTGACGTCTAACTTCGATAAGACTGCTCAAAAATGCGTAAAAGTTAGCGTGGAATGGTGAATAGACTTGAAAGAGCGAGAAAAAAAGCAAAAATGCAAATCCGTTGCCCCGACTCAGTGCCCTGCCTCCGTTTTGCGCCAAAAAAGGCGCCGTAACTTTGACCGCTTACAGCGCCGTGACAAGACATGCTAGGAAGCTAAAATTTTGGCTCCATCAACGTTGAAGCCTTGGCTATTCAACGCAAAAAACCGTACTCGAATGTGGCACTCCGTTGTGAAGATATAAGCACAAACATCCGGAGAGTTACTTCTGATACACCCTGTATGTTGCAGTCTGTGTCTGCCTCTTGACGTGTCGACTTTTTTTCGCCTTTTTGTCAGGGGAACAATGGATCTTCTTGACCTAATCTGATACGGATATTCTACTACTCAAAAGGAAGGAGAAAAGTATCTTATCTATGCGTCGATAAAAAGTGGAAATAATGCCATCGCCACGGCCAAATTTGTCGTCAACGACCTTGACTTTGTCGTGGACAAAAACCCTATGTATTCATTCATCATTATGGGATCTGAGAGTAACATGTTTCTTGTGTCAACATCCACCGTTGGTTTCAGCTTAATCGCCGTCGCTCTTTGTCTAGTGGGCGTTCCGCTTTTGTTTTCCGAAATTTCCAAGCTTCGAGACGAAATCTTGCTTGAAGCGAAAGAATTCAAGGTTACGTAAGCACACTGTCCTACGTAGCAAACTATGTATTTTAATTTGCCTTTGTCTACGTACGTACTGTAAAATAATACTGTACGTACGTAGTACAGTGGCCAGCAGGCCACCCACCCAACAGTGTATTCATTTGCTCGATATTTGCAGTCGATTTCCGATGAACTTTGGGATGACATGATGCAGATGCAACGCGGCCAGTTTGCAGTAGCAGAAGCTGCAGCTAAGGATGAAGGTGGCGAATTCAGCGAGGAGCACATTGAACATCGTTTGCAGCCAGAATCGAGCGATGATAGTGATGAAATCAGTAGTGGGGACAGAGGAAAGAGACAACTGCCGCTGCTTCTACCTCCAGCTTCCGGACCGAACACGGGAAGCTGTCGTAAGTGTCAATCAATCACTCGCATCGACATTTGATAAGGATGAGTCTCGTCAATAAGTCATTACCAAAGTAATTGAGTGAGAGGTCAAGTCATTGTATAATTGATGTGATATGATGAGGCATACTGGTACAGTACGTATCATGCCACGAAGATTTTGCGAAAAAGTGTTTCCCCTTTCATTCTGCTTTTTCCGTATACTTTTAGAATGCAACTCGGCGAACAGCTGTCCACCAGGACCATCTGGCCCTCCAGGACCACGGGGATTCAATGGAGCCCCTGGAACACCTGGTCCTCAAGGTATACATACGTTGTGGTGATGGTCATGCATTATTATGCACACTTTGCGCATACTGTAACTGTCCTGTACTGTACGTACAGCATGTATATGTATGTCAACTATTTTGCTTGAATGTACGTAACGTAGTACATTTCAAGACCGTATTTATTCGAGAAGATGTCATTCTTATTTTTTTAGGTCGACCAGGCATGCCGGGCGATTTTCTCCGCTTCAACGCGTCTGCCGGCCGCCTGACGGCGTTCGGTACAGGTGGCGCGAGTGGGGGCTACGCCGCGTCCCGACGTCGCAATTTCGGCCACCCTGGCGCCGTCGGCAACGGCTACGGAGGAGCCGCCCAAACGGGCCAGCTCCAGCTCAACGGCTGCCGGGTGTGTCCAGCCGGCCTGCCAGGAAGTCCGGGTCCGGTTGGGCCCCAAGGACTCGCGGGACCCCCGGGCCGGCCCGGCCTGCCACCGCCTCCACCCAGAACCCGACCGGGCCCCAGAGGAAGACCTGGGTCACCGGGTGTGCCCGGGAGACCTGGCCGGCCTGGCAGACCCGGCTCGCCGGGGCGCGAAGGGACCAGGGGAAAGGGACGACCTGGTCGCAAGGGATCGCGAGGTCTGTTGGGCGCCCCCGGGGATCGTGGTCGGCCTGGGAATGGAGCCAGCAGAGTGGGCCCTCCGGGGTTCCCGGGCCGACCTGGTCCTTTGGGGCCGCCTGGCCAGCCTGGAAACCGAGGGCCCCAGGGACCACCGGGACGTCCTGGAGCCCCAGGCAAAGATGCGCAGGTTAGCTACTGTACAGTACTTACGTTCATAAGTGTGCTTGGATTGGGTAATGCGGGATGTGTAAATTTAGACGGGTTATTTCGGACGCCCAAAGTTTTTCTTACATTACATTAACTTACATTCGTGATCAATATTGCTCAACAAATCATATTTTATTGGTTGTTCGTGCCTGTTTTGACTTGCAGTACTGTCCGTGCCCACCTCGCAGCATCGTTTTGACTAATCGATTGCCTGGCGGACCAGAAACCGGAAGTCTGGCACAGCTTCCTGGTGCGGGAAGTGGCTACCGACCCAGCATTAACCCACCGCCCACTCGAACCGGCGGCCTCAGCATTCCTGGCAGCGGCAGCGGGTACGGCGTGCCCAGTGGTCAACAGACATCAGAAAATCTGCACGGGTCCTCCGCTTATTCCTCATCACAACTTCAAGTTCATCCTGGCCCAGTTGGACAATGGACCAGCAGAATTTTTGAACTGCCGAACACTGCGGCAGCACAGAATATCCAAGAGGCGCAATGGCCCAGCAGTCAGCCCTATAACAGTCAGCCACAGCATGGGACGTTTGGTCAAAGCGGCAACATACAAACTGGAGACTACTCTACCAGCCATGGCATTCCTTCATCTGGTAATATTCAATCTGGCAGCCAGTCTGGCTATCACCATGTATCAGGGGGCTTTCATGCGCATGGAACGAGTGGCAGCATTACCATGCCACGCCATGGAGCTTATGACGAATTTGGAAATATTGTCGGAATGCGAGCGGGTGGAGAGTATGATTCACATGGTGGCACCAGCCATGGTCACATTGTTGCAAATGACCACCATGGATATGACCTTAACCAGCCACGTACAGATGACTTGAATGCAATCGGGGCTCACAGTGCCCTGAACCATTTGTTTGGATCTGCTGACCACAACACCCATGGAACTCAAACTGCTTACAATGCAAATGCACATGGTCAGTCAGCTGGGCAGCTGCAACCACATCCAAGCCAGCCATACAGCAGCCATGATCATCCATCTGGCAGCCACTTCCCCAGTAATTTGCATGAAGCTGCAGCTACTGCGGTACAAAATGGACACGTTGGAAATAATGTCGCTTTTGGGAATAATGAACAACAAAATGGATATGGAGCTGACGATAGTGACAATAATGGGCCTTTTGGTAACAATCTACAGGAAACTAGCGGTCTTTTGGGCATTTTGGGGGACAATGAAGCCGCAAGTGAGTCGTTTGGCAATGGACATTTTGCCAATGGAGACAAAAGTTCTACTAACGGGGCTCATGTTGGAACTGGTGGTGGTTATGGAGATGGGGATGGAAGAAACGAGAATCTCCTGCAGGAAGAGGCTGAAGCAGCTGCGGCTGCGGCTGCTCTTTCTGCATCTGCAGATCACAATCACAACCACGGTCATGATCACAATCACCATCATCAATCCAGCAATACTAATGGTGGAGGAAGCAATTCTGCATCGGGCAATTTGCATAAAATGTACGTTTTAGGATTGAACTTGACAAATGATCATGATGGTCATTTCTTTGTAATTTGAGCTGTGCTGTGCAGTACGGTATTGTTATGCTATAATTATTACTCAATTAAAGTTTCTTTCAAGGTAAATAAGACAGATACGCAACAGTTTTTCTTGGCCGACAAAAAAGAGAAAATAAACAGTGGCAAAAGTAAAATCTACACATTGGTGCGCTTCAGACGTGCTCCGAGTTTGCTCCGAGCGAGTTCGCTCCGAGAAGCCTCCGAATTCGGAGCGAATTCGGAGCGTAATTCGGTTGTTCACACGTAAAGATTTTGCTCCGAATAAACACGGCGCGCTTCTTTTTTGTCGTTCACAAGGGGAGAAAGCAACTCCGAGCTGCTCTTATCACTTTGCGGAGGTTCACGCGCCACGTCGTACATTTTCTGCGCAGTTTTTTTGTTTTTCTAATTAGCTCCGACTTTTGCTCCGAGAAGCCTCCGAGTTCGGAGCTAAACTCGGTGGTTCACACGTCTCCGAGTTTCAAACTCGGCAGTTCACACGTACGTTTTGAAAAACGGAGCGAGTTCGAAGCAAACTCGGAGGATTTACATGTTGAAGCATAGGCAGGGCTCCGAATTCGGAGCGAATTCGGAGTTCACGTCTGAAGCGGACCATTGTCAATATCCAGGAGCTGTTCTCGCTGCAGGACAGTGCGTACATGAACCAGCATCGCCTCGTGAGCCACCATTTCCAGGTGGACCTGGTGTACCGGGTGTACCTGCCTCTCCTGGATCCCCAGGGTCCCCAGGGGGACCTAAAAACATTCCCTAAACTTTCCTCCACATGTCAAATAAAGTCAACAATTCATTTTTTGCTCACTGCCTACCAACCTGGTGTGCCCATGTATCCTCCATTGCCTCCATTTCCCGATGGTCCTGGTGGTCCCTTGGGCCCTTGAGGTCCAGGGTTGCCAGGTCTTCCAGGTGGGGCCACACCAGGGATAATGTTTCCAGGTGGCCCATCTGGTCCCTGGAGTCCTGGCTGCCCTGGTCGACCCGGTGGTCCTTCGATGCCAGGAGGACCTGGTGGACCTGGCAAGGGAGGACCATTGGTCACAGCTGATGAACCTGGTAAGCCGTCGGGACCCTTGAGACCCGGTAAGCCCCGTCTGCCAGCCTGTAAGCAAATTTGATCTTTTAAAATTGGGACTCGCGTCAGTTTTCGAACTTATGTCTGAACATACAGTACGTATCTACGTACGTACAGGCGCCGGGGGACAGGTGGTGCAAACTTCCGGCGGTTGATGAATGAAATCTGGCGGGGAGTCACTGCCAGGGTTGCCAGGTTCACCATCGTCTCCATCATCTCCATCTTGACCTGCAGATCCTGGAGGCCCTGGTGGACCCGCTGGGCCCTGATGACAAGTGCAACCTAGAGAAATACGCATACTGTATGCACACGAATCACATTCTTCAACGTGTACGTATACCGTATGTACGTATACAAACAAAACGCAGTGGTCAAGTATGTCACATTACGATACATACATACATACATACATACATACATACATACATACATACATACATACATACATACATACATACATACATACATACATACATACATACATACATACATACATACATACATACATACATACCCCTTTTCAGTTGGCTTGCTTTCATTCGTACAACAGTAGTTCTACTGTACGTACTACGTACTATGCCGTTCCTATCTTTTGTGCATACGTAAAGCTTAAGCCTAAGCCTAAGCCTAAGCCTAAATACAAAATTCAGCTGTATGCATTGGCGTATGTTCTGCGACTTCACTGCTCACTTGTGAGCCATCCTAATTCCCCTTTTCAGTTGGCTTGCTTTCATTCGTACAACAGCAGTTCTACTGTACGTACTATGCCGTTCCTATCTTTTGTGCATACGTAAAGCCTAAGCCTAAGCCTAAGCCTAAGCCTAAGCCTAAGCCTAAGCCTCAATACAAAATTCAGCTGCATGCATTGGCGTATGTTCTGCGACTTCACTGATCACTTGTGAGCATCCTCCTCAAATTCCCCTTTTCAGTTGGCTTGCTTTCATTCGTACAACAGCAGTTCTACTGTACATACTATGCCGTTCCTATCTTTTGTGCATACGTAAAGCCTAAGCCTAAGCCTAAGCCTCAGCCTAAATACAAAATTCAGCTGTATGCATTGGCGTATGTTCTGCATCCTCCTCAATTCCCCTTTTCAGTTGGCTTGCTTTCATTCGTACAACAGCAGTTCTACTGTACGTACTATGCCGTTCCTATCTTTTGTGCATACGTAAAGCCTAAGCCTAAGCCTAAGCCTAAGCCTCAATACAAAATTCAGCTGTATGCATTGGCGTATGTTCTGCGACTTCACTGCTCACTTGTGAGCATCCTCCTCAATTCCCCTTTTCAGTTGGCTTGCTTTCATTCGTACAACAGCAGTTCAACTGTACATACTATGCCGTTCCTATCTTTTGTGCATACGTAAAGCCTAAGCCTAAGCCTAAGCCTAAGCCTAAGCCTAAGCCTAAATACAAAATTCAGCTGTATGCATTGGCGTATGTTCTGCGACTTCACTGCTCACTTGTGAGCATCCTCCTCAAATTCCCCTTTTCAGTTGGCTTGCCTTCATTCGTACAACAGCAGTTCTACTGTACGTACTATGCCGTTCCTATCTTTTGTGCATACGTAAAGCCTAAGCCTAAGCCTAAGCCTAAGCCTCAATACAAAATTCAGCTGTATGCATTGGCGTATGTTTTGCGACTTCACTGCTCACTTGTGAGCATCCTCCTCAAATTCCCCTTTTCAGTTGGCTTGCTTTCATTCGTACAACAGCAGTTCTACTGTACGTACTATGCCGTTCCTATCTTTTGTGCATACGTAAAGCCTAAGCCTAAGCCTAAGCCTCAGCCTAAGCCTAAGCCTAAATACAAAATTCAGCTGTATGCATTGCGTATGTTCTGCAACTTCACTGCTCACTTGTGAGCATCCTCCTCAATTCCCCTTTTCAGTTGGCTTGCTTTCATTCGTACAACAGCAGTTCTACTGTACGTACTATGCCGTTCCTATCTTTTTGTGCATACGTAAAGCCTAAGCCTAAGCCTAAGCCTAAGCCTAAATACAAAATTCAGCTGTATGCATTTGGCGTATGTTCTGCGACTTCACTGCTCACTTGTGAGCATCCTCCTCAATTCCCCTTTTCAGTTGGCTTGCTTTCATTCGTACAACAGCAGTTCTACTGTACGTACTATGCCGTTCCTATCTTTTGTGCATACGTAAAGCCTAAGCCTAAGCCTAAGCCTAAGCCTAAGCCTAAATACAAAATTCAGCTGTATGCATTGGCGTATGTTCTGCGACTACACTGCTCACTTGTGAGCATCCTCCTCAATTCCCATTTCAGTTGGCTTGCTTTCATTCGTACAACAGCAGTTCTACTGTACGTACTATGCCGTTCCTATCTTTTGTGCATACGTAAAGCCTAAGCCTAAGCCTAAGCCTAAGCCTAAGCCTCAATACAAAATTCAGCTGTATGCATTGGCGTATGTTCTGCGACTTCACTGCTCACTTGTGAGCATCCTCCTCAAATTCCCCTTTTCAGTTGGCTTGCTTTCATTCGTACAACAGCAGTTCAACTGTACGTACTATGCCGTTCCTATCTTTTGTGCATACGTAAAGCCTAAGCCTAAGCCTAAGCCTCAGCCTAAAATACAAAATTCAGCTGTATGCATTAGCGTATGTTCTGCGACTTCACTGCTCACTTGTGAGTAGTGGTGGGACGGGTACCGGGACCGAAAACCTAACATTGGGTACCGGACCCAAAATACCCAAAACCTACCCAAAATTACCGGACCCAAAACCGTTTTGCCTCTCCCCGAAATTACCTGGGTATTTTTCAATTACCGGTGGGTAATTTTGGGTACCCAAAAGGTTTTGGGTCCATCATTCTACCGAAAAGGTTTTGGGTACCGGAAAGGTTTTGGGTACCGGATGGTTTTGGGTACCCAAAGCCAAAATCTTTTGGGTGATCAGCTTGTGCTATAAGTAGGAAATGGTTATTATTTTTCATTGTGTCAGCAAAATTTAGCGCATGGCTTGATCCAGCAGTACCAAAGGCAAATCAGGCCGCAAGGCGAAGGCAATCTGTAGGGCAGGGCGAAAACTTTTGACAAAAATTAAGGCAGAGGTTTTGGGTACCCAAAAGGTCATTACCGAAAACCTAACATCCGGTACCGAAAAGGTTTTTACCCAAAATTACCGAAAACCTACCCAAAACCCCAATAGGCCTACCCGTCCCACCACTACTTGTGAGCATCCTCCTCAATTCCCCTTTTCAGTTGGCTTGCTTTCATTCGTACAACAGCAGTTCTACTGTACCATGCCGTTCCTATCTTTTGTGCATACGTTAAGCCTAAGCCTAAGCCTAAGCCTAAGCCTAAGCCTAAATACAAAATTATTGGCGTATGTTCTGCGACTTCACTGCTCACTTGTGAGCATCCTCAATTCCCCTTTTCAGTTGGCTTGCTTTCATTCCTATGTACAACAGCAGTTCTACTGTACGTAAAATGCCGTTCCTATCTTTTGTGCATACGTAAAGCCTAAGCCTAAGCCTAAGCCTAAGCCTAAACCTAAATACAAAATTCAGCTGTATGCATTGGCGTATGTTCTGCGACTTCACTGCTCACTTGTGAGCATCGCTTAGTGACCATTACTTGCACTTTTGAAAATTTCGGTAAAGTAAAAGTACGTACCGGCAGGACTAGGAAAAGCCGGTAAAGTAAAAGTAATTACTTTCCGAAGCTGCTCTATGTCCAGTAAAAGGTAAACTGCTACCGGTAAAAAGTAAAGTAAAAAGTAAAAACATACGTATTTCAGGGATTTTCTGAGGGGTTTTTACCAGTCAGTGCTACGTACTTAGTAGGTAGGGTAAATAAATCTGTGTTCAATTGGTTCAATATGTATGTATGCACGAAAACCTACCCAAAACCCCTGAGAGGTTTTGGGAACCGACCGAAAACCTACCCAAAACCCCAATAGGCCTACCCGTCCCACCACTACTTGTGAGCATCCTCCTCAATTCCCCTTTTCAGTTGGCTTGCCTTCATTCGTACAACAGCAGTTCTACTGTACGTACTATGCCGTTCCTATCTTTTGTGCATACGTAAAGCCTAAGCCTAAGCCTAAGCCTAAGCCTAAATACAAAATTATTGGCGTATGTTCTGCGACTTCACTGCTCACTTGTGAGCATCCTCAATTCCCCTTTTTAGTTGGCTTGCTTTCATTCGTATGTACAACAGCAGTTCTACTGTACGTACTATGCCGTTCCTATCTTTTGTGCATACGTAAAGCCTAAGCCTAAGCCTAAGCCTAAATACAAAATTCAGCTGTATGCATTGGCGTATGTTCTGCAACTTCACTGCTCACTTGTGAGCATCCTCCTCAATTCCCCTTTTCAGTTGGCTTGCTTTCATTCGTACAACAGCAGTTCTACTGTACGTACTATGCCGTTCCTATCTTTTGTGCATACGTAAATCCTAAGCCTAAGCCTAAGCCTAAGCCTAAGCCTAAGCCTAAGCCTAAATACAAAATTCAGCTGTATGCATTGGCGTATGTTCTGCGACTTCACTGCTCACTTGTGAGCATCCTCCTCAATTCCCCTTTTCAGTTGGCTTGCTTTCATTCGTACAACAGCAGTTCTACTGTACGTACTATGCCGTTCCTATCTTTTGTGCATACGTAAAACCTAAGCCTAAGCCTAAGCCTAAGCCTAAGCCTAAATACAAAATTATTGGCGTATGTTCTGCGACTTCACTGCTCACTTGTGAGCATCCTCCTCAAATTCCCCTTTTCAGTTGGCTTGCTTTCATTCGTACAACAACAGTTCAACTGTACGTACTATGCCGTTCCTATCTTTTGTGCATACGTAAAGCCTAAGCCTAAGCCTAAGCCTAAGCCTAAGCCTAAGCCTAAATACAAAATTATTGGCGTATGTTCTGCGGCTTCACTGCTCACTTGTGAGCATCCTCAATTCCCCTTTTCAGTTGGCTTGCTTTCATTCGTATGTACAGCAGCAGTTCTACTGTACGTAAAATGCCGTTCCTATCTTTTGTGCATACGTAAAGCCTAAGCCTAAGCCTAAGCCTAAGCCTAAATACAAAATTCAGCTGTATGCATTGGCGTATGTTCTGCGACTTCACTGCTCACTTGTGAGCATCCTCCTCAATTCCCATTTTCAGTTGGCTTGCTTTCATTCGTACAACAGCAGTTCTACTGTACGTACTACGTACTCTGCCGTTCCTATCTTTTGTGCATACGTAAAGCCTAAGCCTAAGCCTAAGCCTAAGCCTAAATACAAAATTCAGCTGTATGCATTGGCGTATGTTCTGCGACTTCACTGCTCACTTGTGAGCATCCTCCTCAATTCCCCTTTTCAGTTGGCTTGCACCGCGGGGAATTTCGCGAATTCTAAACGCCCTCTAGGGAGGTGGGGCAATTTGTTATGCGCTCTGGGATTGGATCGACGAGAAGGAACGGTTTGGTCACGTGCCTTTCTTTCGTGCTGGCTTGACGCAAGGAGGGAGGCGGAGGAATAGGAATGTTATTGATATCTCAGGACCGGCCAGAAGGTGCGCCTTGCTGCCCATGGCGTCATACGATTCAGACAGCAGAGAGATGGGAGGATAAGGGGATCAACACCTCTGAGTTAGGCAGGAGTCATAGGCTCCTTCCTACCCTAATCCTCTGTTTGCACACGCTGCACACATACTGTACTATTCCTAATTCTTCACCACACCTCGCGCTCGCCTCCCCGTTTTCCTTTTTACATAACAAAGCGCCGGGTCGCTTGTTATTTGCCAGCGCATAGGGGGCGACAAAGTTCTTCCTGGTTGCCAACGGGCTAATAACGACAATTAGCCAACCGACATGTCATACCTATGTACACATACGATACATGCATACCCCAAAATGTGGACTGGAATTAAAAGACATTGTTTGCCTTCAAACATTTTTCGCACTTTTTCGTACGTATTCCATTTTCTTGACCTATGCTTGCTTCTTTAGCTTTAGGCTTGGCAAGGACAAGCGAATAGCGTATACACGGGCAGAGGGAGAGAGGCAGCGTTTATTAGCGTGTCTTAATTACGAGGAGCGAGACGGAGGGAGAGGTCTAGCAGCGCGTCTGATCGGCATTCAATAGAAACGAGGGGCGAGGCGAAAACGCCACGTGGTTGCTTTCAGCGTCGGTTTTCTATCCAATCCTAGCTGTCGTTCCTCAGTTGACCAATCCCTAGCTGAGTGAACAAGGTGAACTCTAAAGGGCGTCTAGAATTCTCCTTTTTCCCCGCCGTGTGCTTTCATTCGTACAACAGCAGTTCTACTGTACGTACTATGCCGTTCCTATCTTTTGTGCATACGTAAAGCCTAAGCCTAAGCCTAAGCCTAAGCCTAAGCCTAAGCCTAAGCCTAAGCCTAAGCCTGGCCTAAATACAAAATTCAGCTGTATGCATTGGTGTATGTTCTGCGACTTCACTGCTCACTTGTGAGCATCCTCCTATCAAGTTTCATGCCTCTTGCTCAGTTCTCACATCCTTGTTGAAGCGGTGTAATTCCAGGCGCTTGCCCGTAGCCTCCTCCAGGGATCGGAGGGGAAGGCGGTGCGGGTAGGTAGCCAGTCTGAGGATTAAAGATCTGTGTTCCGTATCCAGAAGGCTGCTGCTGAAGCAGGTGGTTCTGACCGAAGTTCCAGAGGAGCTTGGAGGTATTGGCTCGCTTCACGCGTCTGTGTTCGCCTCCTCCTCGTTCCACGGAAGAAGGAAAGGAGGAGCCAGTTGAACTTGAAGAAGCGCCGCCGCTGCTCAAGGACACCTGCAGTTGAGTTCGCGTCAGCTCTTGCCATAGGGTGCCGCTTTTGGACTGAAAGAAAAGAGAGAGAGAAAGGTGTGCATAATTTTGTCTTGGTGAGAGCAACAATTCAATATTTATGCACTATGCAGTGGGTGTGCCAGTAGTAAAATGATGGGTCGTCCTGCCATAGGCTGCAATAGTACACTGTACATATGTATACGTAAGGTACATGTATGTACACAGCACAGGTACGTACGTACTCTATACATACATAACTCCAAACGTCGGCAAATGGCTTCAAAGAGGACGTTTCGCATACTACACGACGTATGTATGTAAGCCTGACGTTTCTTACCTTGCAATAGTTTGTCTCCACTTGAAGCATGGAATGCACCTGCTGCACGTAACTGTACATCATCGGTATGGATACAACGCAGAGCAGAGTAGCGACAGTACTGCAGGCGACACCCAGGAACGCGCTTTTTCTCAGCGATCGAGCTTCCTCCTGTTTTCTGACTAGAATCTCCGCATCCAGTACATGAGCATAGGCAACCATGTTGGCGGCTCGTTCACGGATCACGCAACTGCTTTGTGCTGCAGAAATTATAGATGTTCTAACAGCAGGTGTACACAGTTTTGGTTGGCAAGAGTTTGCTCGCCGAAACGGTGTGTTTCTTGGCTTCATTGCGTTGTACGTACGTGGACGGGGTGCTATAAGTATTGCGTCGAAAACGAGGGTGATTCGCTTGTTGACTGATCGCGCCAGAAACTCTTCAACATCTCGTCATAGTAGTGAATCCATGTGAAAACATACGCAAGTTTCTCGTGGTAGGTACAGCAAAAGGCACTGCATCTGCGGCGTGGATGGATACATGCATAAAATGTGTTTCTCAAACCATTTCCTTTCTGGGACAAGTGGCCTTCTCATCCGCACCTTTCGAAATATGGATTGGCGTTAACAAATTTATTAGTCGTCACGACATCCACAGCCCGTACGCATGAAATGAATTACAGATCCGAATACATAAAGTACGTTGGTGTTTGTATGTAATGTACGTACGTATCTATACGAATGAACGTTCTCCGTTGAGCGATAACTAATATCCAGGAGAAGTCCTTGGATTGGGACAGTGGTCGCAGGCGCCAGCCCCTCCACCTGCTCCAGGCAGCCCGGGAAGACCGGGTGGACCAGGAACCCCAGGGGTGCCGGGATCACCCAGATCACCAGGTAGACCTCAAAATACCGAGGCTTAGGTTTAGCAATGGCCTAAGCCTTAGCCATTGCCTATGTCCATTGCTAAGCCTAAGCCTAAGCCTAAGCCTATGTCCATTGCTAAGCCTAAGCCTAAGCCTATGCCCATTGCTAAGCCTAAACCTAAGCCTATGTCCATTGCTAAGCCTAAGCCTAAGCCTATGTCCATTGCTAAGCCTAAGCCTATGTCCTTTGCTAAGCCTAAGCCTAAGCCTATGCCCATTGCTAAGCCTAAGCCTACCCTACTGGTCAAAAGTACAGGTACGATTGCGCGCGTTTTATTGGACTTGCCAGTTACGCGCATGCAACCGGCGAGCAACTCGCGGGTACTTGAATGGCATCTTTGAGAGCGAAGATCAAGTGGTCATAATAATCCGCCGCGCGTCTTTTCTCTCATAATCTGCTGTTTGTTCAAGTCAAGTCAGGGCAATGTTAGGACGGAAAGTTTTTATGTTTCAAATGAAGGACTAATCCGATTTATGGTGCACGCGCTCACTCGCGCGCAACTTTTATCCCCGTCTTAATTGATGCCGTTCAAGTACGCGCATGTACACGCGCGTACGCGCGGCAAAGGACCTGTACTTTTGACCTGTAGGGTATGTCCTTTGCTAAGCCTAAGCCTAAGCCTATGTCCATTGCTAAGCCTAAGCCTCTGTCCTTTGCTAAGCCTAAGCCTAAGCCTATGCCCATTGCTAAGCCTAAGCCTAAGCCTATATCCATTGCTAAGCCTAAGCCTCAGCCTATGTCCATTGCTAAGCCTAAAAGCCTATGTCCATTGCTAAGCATAAGGCTAAGCCTATGCCCATTGCTTAGCCTAAGCCTAAGCCTATGTCCATTGCTAAGCCTAAGCCTAAGCTTATGCCCATTGTTAAGCCTAAGCCTAAGCCTATGTCCATTGCTAAGCCTAAGCCTAAGCCTATGTACATTGCTAAGCCTAAGCCTAAGCCTATGCCCATTGCTAAGCCTAAGCCTAAGCCTGTGTCCATTGCTAAGCCTAAGCCTATGCCTATGTCCTATGCTAAGCCTAAGCCTAAGCCTATGCCCATTGCTAAGCCTAAGCTTAAGCCTATGTCCATTGCTAAGCCTACGCCTGTGTCCTTTGCTAAGCCTAAGCCTAAGCCTAAGACCAATGCTAAGCCTAAGCCTCAGCCTATGCCCATTGCTAAGCCTAAGCCTAAGCCTATGTCCATTGCTAAGCCTAAGCCTATGTCCATTGCTAAGCCTAAGCCTATGTCCTTTGCAAAGCCTAAGCTTACGCCTATGTCCTATACTAAGCCTAAGCCTAAGCCTATGTCCATTTCTAAGCCTAAGCCTAAGCCTACGTCCATTGCTAAGCCTAAGCCTAAGCCTATGCCCTTTGCTAAGCCTAAGCCTACGCCTATGTTCTTTGCTAAGCCTAAGCCTACGCCTATGTTATTTGCCAAGTCTAAGCCTATGCCCATTGCTAAGCTTAAGCTTAGGCCTTTGTCCATTGCTAAGCCTAAGCCTAAGCCTATGTTCTTTGCATATACCTAAGCCGATGCCCACTGCGAAGCCTACATAGCCTATGTTCATTGCTCTTAGGCGGCGGTGGTCCCATACCAGCTGGTCCAGGCTGCCCTCCAGTTGCCGGAACCCCGGGGAAGCCAGGTCTGCCTTTGGGTCCGCGTGGCCCCGGGTTTCCAGGACGACCGGGTGGGCCAACACCAGGGCGAATCTGGCCGGGTAGTCCTTGGGGGCCCTGACGTCCTGGCTCTCCTGGGATCCCGGGTGGGCCTGGAATACCGGGTGGGCCAGGCGGTGGTATGACGCTGGGAAAGGTGATGGTTGATGGGAGGCCGGGTCGACCGGGTGGGCCTTTTCTTCCAGGAAGGCCAGGGGGGCCGATCTATGTACGTACCCACCGATACACAACACGGTATTATTAGCGCTGTTCCAGGGTTGACGATGAACGTGCCACGTGGACAAAGGGGCCTACCTGTGCAGGTGGGCAGGTTGTGCAGTCAGATATCGACGGCCGCACGGCTGGACCAGCCAGAGAGTCGATGCCGTCTGGACCCGGCGGCCCATCCGTCCCATCCACGCCATCATTCCCACTGGGGCCTGGAGGACCCACGGCTCCAGGTGGGCCGGCGTGGCAGGTGCAACCTTAACGTCAACAGATCAACACGACCAATTTTACGCTTGTATTTAGAGTACTATATACGTAGAACGAATTATTGTACATTTGAAATTCGCATGCCATGACCTGGGTGAGGGAGAGGGGGTGAGGGCAGAGGGTAAATACCTGGGTGTTACGTAGGGGTGTAATTTTGGATACAGTGGGGCTAACACGTAAAAAACTCACAAAGTGCCAAAACGCTGTACGTGACAAAATAAAAATTCTGCTCGAACTGCATATCCATCCACCAGGTACTGCATGCATACACATACATACAGGAACCTTTCCTCTCCTCTGTTCGAAATTACCCCACCCTACCCGGTCAACATTTCCCTAATGTCGCTTACAAGTGTCTTGAATCTGTCCCAATGGTCGATGAGTCACACCGGGTACAAACGGCCGGGTCGGCAGGGCCGTGTAGCCACCCCCAGGGGGCGGAAACGGCGGTCTGGTCAGCCGAATCGGCGCCACCGTCAAGTAGGGCGAGGGCCCCGGACGCAGCGCCCCCGTGCCCGGGCCCGGCACTATGGCGCCGGGCAGGTATGCGCCCTGGGCCTGAGCCGCGGCGCCGAAACTCTCCAGACTGCCTCCCCTGGAGGGGGGAAGGGGTCTGCCGCCGGTGTCTGGGGGAGGCTGGGGGTAGGCGCCGTGGTGGTCGACTTGGGAGGCTGCAGCAGGGTATAGCGGGTCGGGCGCCACTTGGGACGCTGCAGACGGAGCTCCGTACCTCTCCAGCTGCTGCTGCAGCTCCTGGCGAATGAGGCCCTGTTTGCCGAACTGCCAGGCTTTCGCCTTTCGACGCAGTCGCTCCGCGTCCTCGCTGCTCCATCCGAACACGCCTCGAGTCCTCGTCACCTCGTGCCAGAGGTCGCCGCTTCGCGACTAAAACAAACCGTACGAAAATAAAATTGGGCTAGGACAGGAAGAAAAAAAGACCCATTGCTTTTAGTGACGTAGTTGACACTTTTATGGTTTCGACTTAGGCATAGCTTTACGTACAGTGTGTGTAAAATACAGTAGTACCTCAAAGTATAGGCCTACAGCTGCTATTGTACGAATGAAAGCATTGGACATTGGACGACTGAAAAGAGAATATGGCAGGGGGACAGGAAAGGGATGGCAGACAATACTCCGACTCCCATTGCTTAGTTACTTTTTGGCTTAGCTTCTGTGACCTTTACTGTATCACGTCCTCACTTTGCAGAAGTCCGTTTCCACTTGCAGCAAAGACTGCACCTCTTGCAGATAGTTGTAGACCATTGGAATGGAGACGACGCAAACCAGACTTGCTACCGTACTGCTAGCGACGCCGAGAAACGCCTTCTTTCTCAAGGCAGCCGCTTCCTGTAGCTTCTTCTCATAGTGACAACTGGAAAACATGACCATCAATGCAACAGAGATTGTGTTGGTTGTCCAGTCCAGATCCGTCTGTCTTCAGTTTCCACGACAAAAAAACGACACCGTGAGAATCCAATGTACGTACCTACCAAGGAGCAGGGGTATAGCTATAGATAAAGCCAATTTTTTGAGGCGAAAAACGCAAGGTGCCGAACAAAACCAAGCTGACCCAAAATCTTTCTTTTCAACGAAACATAAACTGGCACACAATTTTGCGCAACCTGTCGTCAATTTCTGGGACCCCATCTTGTTTTTCGTCTCAATGCCTACTGTCTACCCTATCTATACCCTTGTGAGAGAGACATTGACGCCGACACAAAGGTGTGAATAAAGAAGGAATCATGACCACAAGACAACTCGACAACAATGGCGATAAGATATCTTTTTTTCTGGTCGAGTAAAATACTCCACAATAACATCCTGATAATATCCATTATTATCTCTCACTCACCCTTCTCATCGCTCTCCGTACAAAGGGATAGAATTTCGTTCTGCGCATTTTGACAATGCAAAATTGTCCTTGTGAGAAGTGCAAAAAGGTCCACTCGTCTCACTGTACTTGACAAAGACACTACGTATACGTACGTACGTTATAGGCTACGCACATGCATGCATTTGCATACAACACCCCTTTCAACATATGTGTGAAAAGCTGCGTTCATAGACATCTTCATCTTCACATAGTCAAGTTCCAAGTTCCTCTGTTCCAAAGAAAATTGTTTACTTTCTAGCCCCGCATTGTTTCACACGGCATTCATTATTGTATCTTTACAAGCTTATTGCAACAAGGAAACAACATTACGGGAATGGAAATACAAACATTACCATTCTCACCTGTATACAACACATGAGACAACGTAAGGTGGGTCTGGTCTGGTGATACAGCAAGCTAGTATTGCATCAAATCGGCAGTTATGGAAAGGTAATGTAATACAGCTTACAGCTTACAACAGTGCCGCACGTGCCAACAAAAGAGCGTGTGCGAGTCCGGTGACCAAAGTACAAGAAGTGGGAGTTTGAGAAATTGAGCTGTGCAGTCAGATAGTGGTGTGCGCTAATAGGGGCGTAATCCCGTTCTGCGTTGCGTGTTCGACTCACGCACTGGCTGCCCAATTTTTCAAACTGCTTTCTCTTGTGCCTATATGTCTTAATACAGCTTACAACAGCAGTCTCGAATTGTACAGGCCTGTGAGTATGACAAGATAACAAGATTGCATAATGGATAGAAGTGAAACGGTTCCGGCTTGTTCAAGATTTCTATCCTTGAGACAAAAAAAAAAAAAAAAAAAAAAAAAAAAAAAAAAAAAAAAAAAATTTGTTCTCCACTGTTGTAGTGGCTTTTTTCTTCTCCTTTGATGCATACTAGCTTGTGTTCCCCCCCTTTTTCTTTTTTGTTTTGTATTTCCTTCCCGTAATGTTGTTTCCTGTTGCAGCAAGCTTGTAAATATTTTTTGGTGTTTTTTTTTTTTTTTTTTATTTGGGTTTTTTTTGTTTTTTTGTTTTTTTGGGGTTTCTCTTCAAAATGCGCGGACGAAATTCTATCCCTTTGGGTACGGAGAGCGATGGAGAAGGGTGAGGAGAGATATAATGGATATTATCATGTTATTGTGGAGTATTTTTACTCGACCAGAAAAAAGATATCTTATCGCCATTGTTGTCGAGTTGTCTTGTGGTTATTATTCCTTCTTTATTCACACCTTTGTGTCGGCGTCAATGTTCTCTCACAAGGGTATAGATAGGGTAGACAGTAGGCATTGAGACGGAAAACAAGATGGGGTCCCAGAAATTGACGACAGGTTGCGCAAAATTGGTGTGCCAGTTTATGTTTCGTTGAAAGAAGATTTTGGGTCAGCTTGGTTTTTTGTTCGGCACCTTGCGTTTTCTCGCCTCAAAAATTGGCTTTATCTAGAGTTATACCCCTGCTCCTTGGTAGGTACGTACATTGGATTCTCACTGGTGTCTTTTTTTTGTCGTGGAAACTGAAGACAGACGGATCTGGATCTGGACAACCAACACAATCTCTGTTGCATTGATGGTCATGTTTTCCAGTTGTCACTATGAGAAGAGGCTACAGGAAGCGGCTGCCTTGAGAAAGAAGGCGTTTCTCGGCGTCGCTAGCAGTACGGTAGCAAGTCTGGTTTGCGTGTCTCCATTCCAATGGTCTACAACTATCTGCAAGAGGTGCAGTCTTTGCTGCAAGTGAACGGACTTCTGCAAAGTGAGGACGTGATACAGAAAGGTCACAGAAGCTAAGCCAAAAGTAACTAAGCAATGGGAGTCGGAGATTGTCTGCCATCCCTTTCCTGTCCCCCTGCCATATTCTCTTTTCAGTCCCAATGTCCAATGCTTTCATTCGTACAATAGCAGCTGTAGGCCTATACTTTGAGGTACTACTGTATTTTACACACACTGTACGTAAAGCTATGCCTAAGTCGAAACCATAAAAGTGTCAACTACGTCACTAAAAGCAATGGGTCTTTTTTTCTTCCTGTCCTAGCCCAATTTTATTTTCGTACGGTTTGTTTTAGTCGCGAAGCGGCGACCTCTGGCACGAGGTGACGAGGACTCGAGGCGTGTTCGGATGGAGCAGCGAGGACGCGGAGCGACTGCGTCGAAAGGCGAAAGCCTGGCAGTTCGGCAAACAGGGCCTCATTCGCCAGGAGCTGCAGCAGCAGCTGGAGAGGTACGGAGCTCCGTCTGCAGCGTCCCAAGTGGCGCCCGACCCGCTATACCCGCTGCAGCCTCCCAAGTCGACCACCACGGCGCCTACCCCCAGCCTCCCCCAGACACCGGCGGCAGACCCCTTCCCCCCCTCCAGGGGAGGCAGTCTGGAGAGTTTCGGCGCCGCGGCTCAGGCCCAGGGCGCATACCTGCCCGGCGCCATAGTGCCGGGCCCGGGCACGGGGGCGCTGCGTCCGGGGCCCTCGCCCTACTTGACGGTGGCGCCGATTCGGCTGACCAGACCGCCGTTTCCGCCCCCTGGGGGTGGCTACACGGCCCTGCCGACCCGGCCGTTTGTACCCGGTGTGACTCATCGACCATTGGGACAGATTCAAGACACTTGTAAGCGACATTAGGGAAATGTTGACCGGGTAGGGTGGGGTAATTTCGAACAGAGGAGAGGAAAGGTTCCTGTATGTATGTGTATGCATGCAGTACCTGGTGGATGGATATGCAGTTCGAGCAGAATTTTTATTTTGTCACGTACAGCGTTTTGGCACTTTGTGAGTTTTTTACGTGTTAGCCCCACTGTATCCAAAATTACACCCCTACGTAACACCCAGGTATTTACCCTCTGCCCTCACCCCTCTCCCTCACCCAGGTCATGGCATGCGAATTTCAAATGTACAATAATTCGTTCTACGTATATAGTACTCTAAATACAAGCGTAAAATTGGTCGTGTTGATCTGTTGACGTTAAGGTTGCACCTGCCACGCCGGCCCACCTGGAGCCGTGGGTCCTCCAGGCCCCAGTGGGAATGATGGCGTGGATGGGACGGATGGGCCGCCGGGTCCAGACGGCATCGACTCTCTGGCTGGTCCAGCCGTGCGGCCGTCGATATCTGACTGCACAACCTGCCCACCTGCACAGGTAGGCCCCTTTGTCCACGTGGCACGTTCATCGTCAACCCTGGAACAGCGCTAATAATACCGTGTTGTGTATCGGTGGGTACGTACATAGATCGGCCCCCCTGGCCTTCCTGGAAGAAAAGGCCCACCCGGTCGACCCGGCCTCCCATCAACCATCACCTTTCCCAGCGTCATACCACCGCCTGGCCCACCCGGTATTCCAGGCCCACCCGGGATCCCAGGAGAGCCAGGACGTCAGGGCCCCCAAGGACTACCCGGCCAGATTCGCCCTGGTGTTGGCCCACCCGGTCGTCCTGGAAACCCGGGGCCACGCGGACCCAAAGGCAGACCTGGCTTCCCCGGGGTCCGGCAACTGGAGGGCAGCCTGGACCAGCTGGTATGGGACCACCGCCGCCTAAGAGCAATGAACATAGGCTATGTAGGCTTCGCAGTGGGCATCGGCTTAGGATATGCAAAGAACATAGGCTTAGGCTTAGGCTTAGCATGGACAAAGGCCTAAGCTTAAGCTTAGCAATGGGCATAGGCTTAGACTTGGCAAATAACATAGGCGTAGGCTTAGGCTTAGCAAAGAACATAGGCGTAGGCTTAGGCTTAGCAAAGGGCATAGGCTTAGGCTTAGGCTTAGCAATGGACGTAGGCTTAGGCTTAGGCTTAGAAATGGACATAGGCTTAGGCTTAGGCTTAGTATAGGACATAGGCGTAAGCTTAGGCTTTGCAAAGGACATAGGCTTAGGCTTAGCAATGGACATAGGCTTAGGCTTAGCAATGGACATAGGCTTAGGCTTAGGCTTAGCAATGGGCATAGGTGAGGCTTAGGCTTAGCATTGGTCTTAGGCTTAGGCTTAGGCTTAGCAAAGGACACAGGCGTAGGCTTAGCAATGGACATAGGCTTAAGCTTAGGCTTAGCAATGGGCATAGGCTTAGGCTTAGGCTTAGCATAGGACATAGGCATAGGCTTAGGCTTAGCAATGGACACAGGCTTAGGCTTAGGCTTAGCAATGGGCATAGGCTTAGGCTTAGGCTTAGCAATGTACATAGGCTTAGGCTTAGGCTTAGCAATGGACATAGGCTTAGGCTTAGGCTTAACAATGGGCATAAGCTTAGGCTTAGGCTTAGCAATGGACATAGGCTTAGGCTTAGGCTAAGCAATGGGCATAGGCTTAGCCTTATGCTTAGCAATGGACATAGGCTTTTAGGCTTAGCAATGGACATAGGCTGAGGCTTAGGCTTAGCAATGGATATAGGCTTAGGCTTAGGCTTAGCAATGGGCATAGGCTTAGGCTTAGGCTTAGCAAAGGAGCAGAGGCTTGGCTTAGCAATGGACATAGGCTTAGGCTTAGGCTTACAAAGGACATACCCTACAGGTCAGAGTTCAGGTCCTTTGCCGCGCGTACGCGCGTGTACTTGCGCGTACTTGAACAGCACTTTAAGCGGGGATAAAGTTGCGCGCGAGGACCTGTACTTTTGACCAGTAGGGTAGGCTTAGGCTTAGCAATGGGCATAGGCTTAGGCTTAGGCTTAGCAAAGGACATAGGCTTAGGCTTAGCAATGGACATAGGCTTAGGCTTAGGCTTAGGCAATGGACATAGGCTTAGGTTTAGGCTTAGCAATGGGCATAGGCTTAGGCTTAGGCTTAGCAATGGACATAGGCTTAGGCTTAGGCTTAGGCTTAAGCAATGGACATAGGCAATGGCTAAGGCTTAGGCCATTGCTAAACCTAAGCCTCGGTATTTTGAGGTCTACCTGGTGATCTGGGTGATCCCGGCACCCCTGGGGTTCCTGGTCCACCCGGTCTTCCCGGGCTGCCTGGAGCAGGTGGAGGGGCTGGCGCCTGCGACCACTGTCCCAATCCAAGGACTTCTCCTGGATATTAGTTATCGCTCAACGGAGAACGTTCATTCGTATAGATACGTACGTACATTACATACAAACACCAACGTACTTTATGTATTCGGATCTGTAATTCATTTCATGCGTACGGGCTGTGGATGTCGTGACGACTAATAAATTTGTTAACGCCAATCCATATTTCGAAAGGTGCGGATGAGAAGGCCACTTGTCCCAGAAAGGAAATGGTTTGAGAAACACATTTTATGCATGTATCCATCCACGCCGCAGATGCAGTGCCTTTTGCTGTACCTACCACGAGAAACTTGCGTATGTTTTCACATGGATTCACTACTATGACGAGATGTTGAAGAGTTTCTGGCGCGATCAGTCAACAAGCGAATCACCCTCGTTTTCGACGCAATACTTATAGCACCCCGTCCACGTACGTACAACGCAATGAAGCCAAGAAACACACCGTTTCGGCGAGCAAACTCTTGCCAACCAAAACTGTGTACACCTGCTGTTAGAACATCTATAATTTCTGCAGCACAAAGCAGTTGCGTGATCCGTGAACGAGCCGCCAACATGGTTGCCTATGCTCATGTACTGGATGCGGAGATTCTAGTCAGAAAACAGGAGGAAGCTCGATCGCTGAGAAAAAGCGCGTTCCTGGGTGTCGCCTGCAGTACTGTCGCTACTCTGCTCTGCGTTGTATCCATACCGATGATGTACAGTTACGTGCAGCAGGTGCATTCCATGCTTCAAGTGGAGACAAACTATTGCAAGGTAAGAAACGTCAGGCTTACATACATACGTCGTGTAGTATGCGAAACGTCCTCTTTGAAGCCATTTGCCGACGTTTGGAGTTATGTATGTATAGAGTACGTACGTACCTGTGCTGTGTACATACATGTACCTTACGTATACATATGTACAGTGTACTATTGCAGCCTATGGCAGGACGACCCATCATTTTACTACTGGCACACCCACTGCATAGTGCATAAATATTGAATTGTTGCTCTCACCAAGACAAAATTATGCACACCTTTTCTCTCTCTCTTTTCTTTCAGTCCAAAAGCGGCACCCTATGGCAAGAGCTGACGCGAACTCAACTGCAGGTGTCCTTGAGCAGCGGCGGCGCTTCTTCAAGTTCAACTGGCTCCTCCTTTCCTTCTTCCGTGGAACGAGGAGGAGGCGAACACAGACGCGTGAAGCGAGCCAATACCTCCAAGCTCCTCTGGAACTTCGGTCAGAACCACCTGCTTCAGCAGCAGCCTTCTGGATACGGAACACAGATCTTTAATCCTCAGACTGGCTACCTACCCGCACCGCCTTCCCCTCCGATCCCTGGAGGAGGCTACGGGCAAGCGCCTGGAATTACACCGCTTCAACAAGGATGTGAGAACTGAGCAAGAGGCATGAAACTTGATAGGAGGATGCTCACAAGTGAGCAGTGAAGTCGCAGAACATACACCAATGCATACAGCTGAATTTTGTATTTAGGCCAGGCTTAGGCTTAGGCTTAGGCTTAGGCTTAGGCTTAGGCTTAGGCTTAGGCTTAGGCTTTACGTATGCACAAAAGATAGGAACGGCATAGTACGTACAGTAGAACTGCTGTTGTACGAATGAAAGCACACGGCGGGGAAAAAGGAGAATTCTAGACGCCCTTTAGAGTTCACCTTGTTCACTCAGCTAGGGATTGGTCAACTGAGGAACGACAGCTAGGATTGGATAGAAAACCGACGCTGAAAGCAACCACGTGGCGTTTTCGCCTCGCCCCTCGTTTCTATTGAATGCCGATCAGACGCGCTGCTAGACCTCTCCCTCCGTCTCGCTCCTCGTAATTAAGACACGCTAATAAACGCTGCCTCTCTCCCTCTGCCCGTGTATACGCTATTCGCTTGTCCTTGCCAAGCCTAAAGCTAAAGAAGCAAGCATAGGTCAAGAAAATGGAATACGTACGAAAAAGTGCGAAAAATGTTTGAAGGCAAACAATGTCTTTTAATTCCAGTCCACATTTTGGGGTATGCATGTATCGTATGTGTACATAGGTATGACATGTCGGTTGGCTAATTGTCGTTATTAGCCCGTTGGCAACCAGTAAGAACTTTGTCGCCCCCTATGCGCGGGCAAATAACAAGCGACCCGGCGCTTTGTTATGTAAAAAGGAAACGGGGGAGGCGAGCGCGAGGTGTGGTGAAGAATTAGGAATAGTACAGTATGTGTGCAGCGTGTGCAAACAGAGGATTAGGGTAGGAAGGAGCCTATGACTCCTGCCTAACTCAGAGGTGTTGATCCCCTTATCCTCCCATCTCTCTGCTGTCTGAATCGTATGACGCCATGGGCAGCAAGGCGCACCTTCTGGCCGGTCCTGAGATATCAATAACATTCCTATTCCTCCGCCTCCCTCCTTGCGTCAAGCCAGCACGAAAGAAAGGCACGTGACCAAACCGTTCCTTCTCGTCGATCCAATCCCAGAGCGCATAACAAATTGCCCCACCTCCCTAGAGGGCGTTTAGAATTCGCGAAATTCCCCGCGGTGCAAGCCAACTGAAAAGGGGGAATTGAGGAGGATGCTCACAAGTGAGCAGTGAAGTCGCAGAACATACGCCAATGCATACAGCTGAATTTTGTATTTAGGCTTAGGCTTAGGCTTAGGCTTAGGCTTTACGTATGCACAAAAGATAGGAACGGCAGAGTACGTAGTACGTACAGTAGAACTGCTGTTGTACGAATGAAAGCAAGCCAACTGAAAATGGGAATTGAGGAGGATGCTCACAAGTGAGCAGTGAAGTCGCAGAACATACGCCAATGCATACAGCTGAATTTTGTATTTAGGCTTAGGCTTAGGCTTAGGCTTAGGCTTTACGTATGCACAAAAGATAGGAACGGCATTTTACGTACAGTAGAACTGCTGCTGTACATACGAATGAAAGCAAGCCAACTGAAAAGGGGAATTGAGGATGCTCACAAGTGAGCAGTGAAGCCGCAGAACATACGCCAATAATTTTGTATTTAGGCTTAGGCTTAGGCTTAGGCTTAGGCTTAGGCTTAGGCTTTTCGTATGCACAAAGATAGGAACGGCATAATATACGTACAGTTGAACTGTTGTTGTACGAATGAAAGCAAGCCAACTAAAAAGGGGATAGAGAGAGGATGCTCACAAGTGAGCAGTGAAGTCGCAGAACATACGCCAATAATTTTGTATTTAGGCTTAGGCTTAGGCTTAGGTTTTACGTATGCACAAAAGATAGGAACGGCATAGTACGTACAAGTAGAACTTGCTGTTGTAGATGAGAAGCAAGCCAACTGAAAAAGGGGAATTGAGGAGGATGCTCACAAGTGAGCAGTGAAGTCGCAGAACATACGCCAATGCATACAGCTGAATTTTGTATTTAGGCTTAGGCTTAGGCTTAGGCTTAGGCTTAGGCTTAGGCTTAGGATTTACGTATGCACAAAAGATAGGAACGGCATAGTACGTACAGTAGAACTGCTGTTGTACGAATGAAAGCAAGCCAACTGAAAAGGTGAATTGAGGAGGATGCTCACAAGTGAGCAGTGAAGTTGCAGAACATACGCCAATGCATACAGCTGAATTTTGTATTTAGGCTTAGGCTTAGGCTTAGGCTTTACGTATGCACAAAAGATAGGAACGGCATAGTACGTACAGTAGAACTGCTGTTGTACATACGAATGAAAGCAAGCCAACTAAAAAGGGGAATTGAGGATGCTCACAAGTGAGCAGTGAAGTCGCAGAACATACGCCAATAATTTTGTATTTAGGCTTAGGCTTAGGCTTAGGCTTAGGCTTTACGTAT
>JASAMW010007100.1:0-15266 GCA_030247985.1 Epsilonema sp. ZAB3_2
CGATCTCTCTCTGTGCTACGCATGTACGTGCAGTACTTTGTCTGCAGGCACAGTTGGATGTGGTAGGTAACAAGTGCTTGCTTAGGCTGGAAGCAACAGCGTGTCCAGTCCCATGCTTCCTCTTCCGGTGTCGGACGCCACTCACTTTGTTCCGATCGTGAGCGACAGCCTGGAGGACGCCTACCTTCCTCCTCCTCCGTGGCGCAGTGGTTCTGCGGGCGGCTACGCCACGGATCGATTCCGAGGCGAGGAGTACTTCGTGCTGCGGACTCAGCCGCCGCCTCTGCTTCCACCTCCGGACTGTGCTAGAGGGATGCGAAGAGGCGGCGGCGGCTCTGGCTCGTCTCTGGAGCTGAAATTCAAAGCGGAAAGACCGGTGAAAGAATGCCAGACGGAGCAGCAGCACTGCATGCACGAGGAGCGGGAGCAACTGCAACTGGAAGCTTGGGAGACCGTCAAAGCACCACAAACAAAAAAACCAAACACAAACACCCGCGGCAGCGCCCCCCCCCAAAACAACCAAAAAAACAAACACCAAAAAACCCCAAACCCAAAAAAAAAAAAAAAAAAAAGCCAGGGGTGGGGGTGAGTAAGCACCATCAAACTACCGTATTTTTGGGTGTATAGCGAGAGGTCTGATGGGGGCTTATACACTGGGGGGGATATACACAGAACAAAATTTATGTTTTGCCAATGGGGGTTATACACTGGGGGATATACAATGGGCAATGGGGTATACACCCAAAAATACTGTAGGCCTGGTACTCTTTCTTCACAGTTATGTGGGCTACATTACACAGATTGTGAGAAGATGAGAAACTGTTGCCTACTCATCGTTGTGAGAAATAGAAACCAAAAGACACGCAGAAAACTGCAGTTGACTTGTAACACTGTCGTAGCTGGAGGTCTGGTAACTTCACTTCCCAACTATCGCGTAGCGCAAGTATGGGGCGCTGACGACCTGCGGTATGTAGCTAAGACGTGTGAAGAGTGCTCCTTTCCTGTGTAGGATGGATGCTGGTCATTCTGGTGTGGAAGGAGGCAGGGGTTCGTTGCTGGCGCAGTTTGCACGGGGAGAAGAGAGAGGGTCTGCTGCGGCGTCCCTGGGAGGAGGCAGTTCCATCTGGGAGCGGGACGCCGTCAGTCAGGTGCGGGATTGGAACCCGACCGCTGCGCTGCCTACCGCTGAGCCACGCAGTCGGGAAGAGCTGGATCGGAGTCAGGACGAAGACGAGCGCTTCCTGCAGTACGTCAGCAGCGTCTCTCTTCTGGCGCAGTTGGGGAGGGATGAGTCGTTAGTCTAACGTGATGCTGGAGGTATGCTTTGCTTCTTCTGTCCAGCGCTCTTTTCTCGCCCGTCCATCCACCTCCTCCGTACCCCTTTTATACGTATGTTGTACTGTGTACTACTGGTACCTTTGTACCCCTGTTGTTTCACTGGTTAGAAACTTTGCGGATGAATGTACAGTATGTATTTGACAGCTGAGCACCAATTATTACGTTTGGCGAATCCCTTAGCCTACATTCCCAAGTATAGCCGGCTACAGTGTAAAATCACAACTACAATCAATCAATCTTTCTTTTCCACGCACATAGCATAAGAAATGGAGATAAAATAAGCTGTGAACGTTGAATATTATACTTACCTAGTTTGTTAGAGCATATGGTTTCAGCAGCAAAGCGTACCTTTGTGTTTTCTTAGGACGTGTAGTGCGTTATTATCGTTGCTTTTACCGTAGTGCTTGCATCACATCTTTAATGTTTATGTTGGCGAGGGGTTAAAAATCTACGGTGTAAATTACACAGCTGCATGGCGTGTATAATGCGTAGGACACTCAAATGCGTGCGTACTCTGAATATGCCTTTGCAGTTGTTCTTTTTTTCACGGTCAGTGGCCAGATTTTGTGTTTTGTTGTCGCTTCTTTCTTTCCTCTCAACACTTGTACACGAAGATTTTTTTTGGTAATGTAATCAAGGGCTTGCAGTGGGAAGCCGTCCAAATAGGTGGGAGGAATTCACCCTTTTTCGCCCCCTAGTTACCCTGAAATACGGTACCTGAATTCAGGTAAAAACCGTGAATTCATGGGCGAAAAAGAAAGTTTTAGGGAGCGAAAAAGGTGCCCTGAAATCAGGGTTCTGTAATTGACACCTCTCTTTGCCCGTCCCATTATGCAAGCAAACTCTCGCAGTCGAAGGAACCTGTCAAAAGTGATTTGTTGTTTGTGTGGGGCCGTTCGCATATTGCTACAGTATGTACGTAACGCATATTGCTTGCATGGGGGCGAGGGAGAAGCGAGAGAAGAGGCTTGGCCTGCTGGGAACAAAAGCTGAGACGACGCGCATGGCGCAATGTAAGGGAAGGGCGAAAACTATTTATTTATTGCTGGTCACTTTCACTTCACTGGTCAGATAAGACAGAGAGAGGAGACGAGACGCGGCCTGTTCCCTTGCGTAATGAAAGGGAGGAAGGAAGGAATGAGCCAGAGTGAATTTGGGGGCGAAAAGCCATGAATTAGTGGTTGAGCTCATTTTCGCCCCTGAAATCAGGACACGAAGGATGATTTTTCGCCCCTGAAATAAGGTTGTTTCATCCGTGAATTAGCCCTGAAAAAGCTTTTTAGGGGGCGAAAAAGGGTGAATTCCTCCCCCCTGTTTGGAAGGCTTCCCTAAAAAAACTATCCGCTATGAAGAAAAACCCGTAAACGAAGTTGCCGACAAATTATGCTACATTTAGCCGAGCGACAGCGAAACAGGGTGAAGCCGTGGGTCGGGGGTCCCATACAAACAATAACTCGAAATCGATCACAGATTTTCGGGACAAAAAAATTTTTCCAAAAATGACGTCATTTTCTGGAGAACCAGGCCGTTTTCGGCCGAGGAGGCCAAAAAAGGGCAAATCCAGCATCTTCATGGGCCTATATCTCGACAACGACGTTGTGGCAGAAAGTTGCCACCATAGTGAAACCTACCCGGAAGGATCCCCTCTTTCACCACATACCACTGGCAGACCGCTAGTTAAGGCCTAACACAGTTATTGAACCATATCTTTTCTTTATCAAGAAATTAACCAACCTTAAATTTATTGTTCCTTTGATATCAGACCACCATTAGATGCGTCTGATCAAGCTGATTCCGAATATGCCACTGGCGTCTGCAAAATTTGCATTGTTTACGGAGTTACGGCCCTCCAAAGTGGCCCTACTTTCCAAAAATCGCGATTTTTAGCGTTCCTAAATTCAGAAGGGGTTAAATTTTTAAACAACATTTTCTGACCTAATTTTATGCGTAGAATCCGAATTTGAACTTGATTTTTCAATTTTTCCACATTTAAGGCCTTATTTTTGCCATTTTCTGCTTTTTCAGATTTCAAATCGTGAAAATAAGGCCTTAAATGTGGGAAAATTGAAAAGTCAAGTTCAATTTCAAATTCTACGCATAAAATTAGGTCAGAAAATGTTGTTTAAAAATTTAACCCCTCATGAATTTAGAAACACTAAAAATCGCGATTTTTGGAAAGTAGGGCCACTTTGGAGGGCCGTAACTCCGTAAATAATGCAAATTTTGCAGACGCCAGTGGCATATTCGGAATCAGCTTGATCAGACGCATCTAATGGTGGTCTGATATCAAAGGAACAATAAACTTAAGGTTGGTGAATTTTTTGATAAAGAAAAGATATGGTTCAATAACTGTGTTAGGCCTTAACTAGCGGTCTGCCAGTGGTATGTGGTGAAAGAGGAAATCCTTCCGGGTAGGTTTCACTATGGCGGCAACTTTCTGCCGCAACGTCGTTGTCGAGATATAAGCCCATGAAGATGCTGGATTTGCCCTTTTTTGGCCTCTTCGGCCGAAAACGGCCCGGTTCTCCGGAAAATGATGTCATTTTTGGAAACATTTTTTTGTCCCGAAAATCTCTGATCGATTTCGAGTATTTGTTTGTATGGGACCCCCGACCCACGGCTTCACCCTGTTTCGCTATCGCCGAGCTAAGTGCTGCATAATTTGTCGGCATCTTCGTTTACGGGTTTTTCTTCATAGCGGATAGTCCTTTTACTGCAAGCCCTTGATGTAATGTTCATCTGTGTTTTTTTTGCGTTGTAGCTTTCTTTGAACATGTTTTACACCCTGCTGATATCATGAACTTCTGTCTCTCTTTCCCTTTCGCGGCGTGTAAATGTATGTACGTTAGGTATTTACTGTACAGTACAGACAGAAGCAATGCTGTTCTTTCTTTCCTTAATTGACTATACTGTAATTGGAATGAAACCAAACTCCAAGGTAAATTTTTCACCTTTGTGGGTACAGTTTTATTTCAAGGGGTTATGTGGTGGCATTGTGTGCCACCGTGACAGTCCTTTGCTTCTGCTGAATATTTCTTGCTGAAACGAGGTAATTTTTTGCATCACTATTCTTAAAACTGTTCTTAAAAGCCAGAGGTCCCCTAACAGGATCAAATAAAAAGTAAATACCCTACTCTACATTTTGAATTCGCTTTGGAACAAAATTCATGAATTAACCTGGTCACCTATGAGTATTACTATCACCTATGAGTATATTATTCACTTGGCAATTGAACATCACGCACATGGGTGGTTTTCTCTGCGATTACTGTTGTAGTGACCTGACCCCAAATTGGGATAAATTTCCAACTTGCTTATAATAGTTTAAAACTGCGTGAAATTTTGAAATGCGTTTTTGGCAGATTGTTCCACCGGAATATACTGTTGTTATGTTAGGAGATCTCTTGCCTTTAACTGGAGCATGTGGTTTCGTGGTACTATGAGTAGTTCGTCGTTATTATGTTGACCAGCTCAGGTGATAAACTTGTTACATGCACACTTTAAGAGGAAGTTAAGCTTACGGTATGGTAATGTATTCCTGTCGAAGTCGATGTTAGATACTGTGGATAAGTTGAGGTCTGTTTTGTTTGCATGCAGGTGAAAATATCTAGGTAGCCTAAAACTACAATATATAGTTGTGCGGGGTAATTCGAGCCACCTCATAATTCCTTTATATTCTGTTGGAAAGTAGTGAATATGTATCACAATGATCCCTGCTGCACATGTCTGTCCGAAGTTTGCGCAGGTGGTTCCCTGATTCACTTTCGCCTGCCCTTACAGGGGCCCTGGCCCGAATTAACCCACACTATCCTACCCGCTGTTCTCCCTGCTTTTTGCAGACATTTTCATGCTGTTGTCGCGTTTAGTGAGTGTGCTGTGCTGCATCCGGTTATTCAATACCTATTGTGTGTACATAGATCTAATTCTGTACTTTACTGGTTCATGTGACCGAAAATGTTGATCCAGGCGATGAGAAACGGGCATTTGTGACTTGGTTAGCTGAACTGATTGTGTGTTACAGTATGCCTTTTTTGGATTATTCTCAACGCCTGGATTAATCAATTTCGATATTTTCGACACAATCATGATTCCACATCTAAAAAGTCTGGCGACCTAAAACCGCTAAAATCACCGCAGCATTAGCTGTTTTGAATAAGCCAATTGGATTCGAAGCATGCAAACAGAAAATTAGTGTTTTCACTTCATCTTTCTCAGGAAAAATCTTCAAAAGCAGGGAGCTTCCCCAGTTTTCTATCTGCCAGATTCCGCCGCGTAGATGTGGAATTATGAGACTCATGCCTGTTGCCGTTATGTTATATGTCGCGAAGGTAGTTGAGAATCGCGGCTTCGAAACAATTGTAGAAACGTGGCGGAGGAAGAAGTCAGGAAGGAGGTACTGGTATATTCACCTATCTGATTGCATAACGGCGTATTTTGCTGGGACGGCGTTTTTTTGGCCAGGTCGCATTGACACCCGGCAAAACCACGCCGTCCAACTAAAATTGCGCTGTGGAATAGATGGGGAAGTACCAGTACCCACACAAGCTCCCACCCTGGGTTGGTGTGGACAGCGTGAAAAAACCAAAGTGTCTATGCGCCGCATACCAAGTACGGCGCGCGCGCGTAGACAATTGCGAAAGAAGAGGACCAGCCGACGGAAGCGCTTGGCACGCTGTCTACGCGCACGCCGTACCTTGTTACGCGGCGCATAGACACCCTTTGGTTTTTTCAGCTGTCCACACCAACCTAGGGTGTACAACTTTTCTGGGAGCTTGATGGTGTGCGCGTTTGCTTCTATTGTTAAAAATATGAAGGCTGACGAGATGAACTGCATGAATATTGCATGATGCTTGCGAAGTACCTGCTGGCACCAGGAATCAGCTGCTGCTACGAAATATGTTTGAAATTAACTAAGAATTGAGTACTATGTAACCTGCGGTGATATGTAGGTCAAGAATTTGATAAACCTGTCATGATCCCTAATTTTTTTTCTTTTTTAGGCTAGTTTTGACTCAAAGATCGTTGGCTTGCTTGCACTTTCATGTATGTTACGCTGAGTCGGGAGTACTAGTACCAAAATGTGTAAACAGTGCCGATAATGGTGGAGAAAACCGTTTTTTGTCGAGCTGTCCTGACACTATGATGATCTGATGGAGTGGACAGGAATATATTTCTGGAATGGGTTTGGTTCAGCGAGTTAGTTGTACTTTGTGTGTTTGGTTCGATTATTGTGCTTTCTTTGTCCGAAGGAGTAGCCTGAAGTTGTGCTGAAGCTTGAATGCTAATTGAGGAATGGCCTTTATACCTATGGATGTACGTATGACATGTACACTGTACAGTGTGCTGCATGCGATGCGATGCGTCAGCCGCTTGAGGTATAGCGGTAAGGGATTGTGTGGCGCCCCATGCTGACAGTCTTCATTTTTCCCAAAAGTTGATTAGACATGCAATTGCAATGCATTATCATGAAGCATGGTACTACTACGTACGTATGGCTGCAAGGTCGACCTTTTCAGTTTGGCCGCCCCACCAAACCTTTCCTTCCAGTTCCAGTCTAATAGCGAGCCGGACCGTCAAGGTCACGAGTTTACCTGTTACCAGGAACGACGAATATTTTGTTACTGTTTTGAAGATGGCTCCGTCTGGCTAGTGGCAATAAAACTGGAAGGGTTTTTACGTTGAGTTGAGAGTACCGTGATCAAATCTTGTTTACAGGATAGTAAGTATGTAAAGTCGTCGTTACAGGTTGATGCCGTGTGTAATAAATATCTCCAGATCCAGCCTTCGTAGAGCAAAGCGGTCAAAAACGCCACGGATAACTTTTAGCGGGATTTCCAAATAAAACCGCTTGTCTCTAGCTGCTCTCAGTGGCGAGATCTCGCCAATTTCCTACGGAAATCGCTAAACATGAGCGTACTAGACCATTGGGCAATTCTAAACCTCGCAAACGCCCGAGAAATCAAAAGTGGTAGAAATACGCGTTCGTGACAGACGATGTAAATGCGCATCGGGCGTACAGGGTCATGGGGTGTCGTGGTTTAGTTCAGCTTACCGTATTTACCCATGCATAGCCCCCCCCCCCCTATGCATAGCCCCATATTGGCAAAACATAAAAAATGCCCTATGTGACAGACAGAGCAGTAGCGCAGTGTGGAAGCGTGAATGAGAGACATAGAACCGACTTCTCAGTGAGACAGGAATGGGAACGAATGACAATAGATCACGATTACATAAGCGATAAATAATGCGGAGATAAACAGGAAATTGCATATGTACGTGAATGATCTCGAGGTCTTCTCGCTATACGCGACACTCCCAAGACGCGAGATTCTTCTGCTGTAGTTGTCGTCATCTGAGGCGCCTTCATGCCTGCCGGATTCATTTCGAGTCTTCATTTTCCGGCGATTGGCACGACGCTGAGGATTCAGCTTCTTTTCGGCATCCTTCAACCTTTGGGTGGTCTTCCCTCGACCAGTGACGATGCAGGCGACATTGGTGGCTTGTCGATGATGTATCTTCATCCCTTTGAATTTTGGAAACTGCTTGGCGGCTTCCGCACCTTTTAGGCATCGATTCCCGCTATTGCCACCCTTTTGCTGAACCCTTTTGAATGAGCGATTTGGACTGCTACGCTTTTGTGGCTTCTTGACCATGCCTGCAGCAATTGAGACGTTCGCACTCTGGGCTTGGCCCACACCTCCCCCTGCGAGCAATTTTGCTTCTGCATATGAAGCTGTCACCTTTTCCGATTGATCCATCTTCCGATGATTTGATTTGATATTGGAATCTTTCTGCACACCGGATTTCTCAGCTTCAAGCTGCATCTTCACGCGTTTGCTCGGCTTTCGCATGTTGCGACCAAATTGCTTGGGACATAAGCACCGATTGTGTGAAGTTTCCATGCAGTAGATGCAGTGATTTTTCATGCTACATTTCACTGTGCAGTGATCCATGCTGAAACATCGGTGACATTGTAGAGGTGATAACTGCGCCGATCGTCTCTTCACGGTTCTGTATCTGGTGCAGCTGTAGCTTCGATGAGCTCCACCACAGAAGACACACCGGATTTTCAGCTTAGCCTTTGGCTCGAAACTGACATGCATTGCCTCATGTCCCTCATGGGCAGGCGTTGCATTTTCTTTCTTCTCGTATTGGGGCATTGGCGCATGTGTCGCCATGATTCGCTCGATCTTCAAGTATCGCTTGAAAAGCTCATCATACCATGAGACTGTCCAACTGCCCTTGTATCCTTTGCTCATCTTCCACTCTTCAAGCTGCCGTTGCACCTTCAATGGCAATTTTCTGATGAGCAACCAGACTGCCCAACTCAACGATTTCTCACTGTGACCAAGTGAGTCGAAGTTGCACAACAATGCATTTGCTTCAAAGTAGAAGTGCTCCAACGATTTGAGCTCGGACGTGGGCGTCGGCAAGTTCATCAACTTCTGCCGCAGCAGGATTGCAATGATTTCTTCATCGCCATATGCTTCTTTCTGTCGCGGAGAAGAAGCGTGTCTGGTGGGGGAGGAAACGGTTTATCAGAGAGCAACTGCACAGAGGAAAGCACATGGCAAGAATGACACATTCACACAGGCAGAAATATATCACACAGGGCAGAAATCACGCCACCGGACATTGCGAACACTCACATGCACTATACTCAGATAGAATATCTGACACTCCCAGAACAGCAAAGTTTGCACTCAACAGAACACTATTTCACACACAGTAGCTCAATCACGCGAAAGCACAAGAGTGCAATGCAACATACTAGACAGTGGAAGCTCAACAGAAACTGCTATGCGGCTTCTACACATTCCTGCTGTCAGTTTACCATCATCCTGATGATTCGCATAATACTTAGCCTCTGAGGTCCTCCCCCACGAAAACAATAAATCGCTTGAAGGTTGCGATCCTATTGACATGAACTACCATGAACCACGCTCTGCTACCATGTGACAGACAGAGCAGTAGCGCAGTGTGGAAGCGTGAATGAGAGACATAGAACCGACTTCTCAGTGAGACAGGAATGGGAACGAATGACAATAGATCACGATTACATAAGCGATAAATAATGCGGAGATAAACAGGAAATTGCATATGTACGTGAATGATCTCGAGGTCTTCTCGCTATACGCGACACCCTATGCATAGCCCCCCGCCCCCCCCCCCCCCCCTATGCATAGCCCCATAATGTACTGTACAGTACCTGAACCTACCTACATAAGCTGGTCATAAGCTACCTATAGCCACTCCCACACCAAGCTAAGAGGCTTATAAGCCTGCTTGGGGTGTATTGTACTAGAATACCCCTGTTTTGACCTCAATTATGCCCTAAAACATGTGCTTTTGACCTAAAAAATATGCCTCTGGGGCTATGCATGGGTAAATACGGTATTTGGTCTATTGTACCTACACTGATTTTAGCGATTTCCATACTTTGGAAAATGGGCGAGATCTCACCACTGAGAGCAGCTATAGAGAAGCGGATTTTTTGATTTGGAAATCCCGCTAAAAGTTATCCGTGGCATTTTTGACCGCTTTGCTCTACGAAGGCTGGATCCGGAGATATTTATAACACACAGCAGCAACCTAAGGACGACTTTAGTATATTGTTTAGCACTATTGCACACACATCCAATTTCACGATCCGAAACCATACAAGAATGGGTTGATGACAGAGTTTAATATAATGATAGACTTAAGTACGTTGAGATTCTCACTGAGATAATTCGAAAAGTTGACGTCGAAGTGTCTCACCACAACAATGAGGTTGTAGGGGAACCATAGTATAACATACAGGAGACAAAGAAGTAGAGTGGTCTGAAACATGCGCGACTTGAGTTGGCGTCGCCATGATGGCGTTCTTCTTCTTGCGCGAAAGTTACTAGTCATACGATATCTATCTTCTGCACCATTCATTGCGCTGTGGCGCATTGGAGAGGAGTCGTAGTGGTACTCTCCAGTGCTTGTAGCCCCAGAAGGTGATACAGGAGATGGCAGATGCTCAGATGCTTGCCATGTTGCAATTTCCAAGGATGTGCCTGCTTCTGCTCGTTCGGGTTCCTTTTCTGGTTGTGCGGTGTTCTCTCTTCTTCTCCGACTCATTCTCTTGGCCAGAGCTGACTGCTGCACTCTTCGCTTGTGGCTGTTCACCGTGCCTGTGCTATGCTTGCGATGTTGGATGAAAGTGGTACTTGCGCGACTGTTGGTGGCATCTTCCGTCATGGGTATCATACGTCCTTTTGCAGGACTGCTAGCCATTGATATTGACTTAGAGGTTCTCACAGTGCTCGTTCCCATAGAAGTTGTCGTCATAAGCAGATGGTTGCTTCGAGGATTGAGGGTAAGCTGAACCAGTTTGATGGCAATGATAGTGTAACAGAGCAGTAGTAGACCAAATGGAACCCAAAAAACCACCAGCAGGAGCAGAACATTGTATACCTGTTGCATCTCCACCTCTGTACTGCTCAAGTTTCCAGTGGTCAGCTTCTTTATATTCCAAGTGTCTGTGCACTGAAACCACGCACTGTCCTCTCGTCCATCGCCACTGGAACCCATGGTAATGTCCACTGTATCCCAGGTGATCAATTGGGGTAAACTACACAGAGTACCCAAAACCCAACAGATGGCGATGGATTTCCTGGTGAATTTTAATGGGTCGCCTTTTATGGTCTTCAATGGGAATAACACAGTTTTGAGCCGATCTAGGGCAATGCATACCACAGCATTTGAGCTGATGGTAAATGAGAGCATGGTCAGTGACTGGTAGAGGCGACAGAGGATACTGCCACCCAACCACTGATATGTGATCATCCAAGCCAACTTGCCAATAACATGAATGTAAAATATCATCATGTCAGAAAGGTTCAGATTTAGTTTAAGTAGAACATAAGACCGTTTCAGCTTCTCACTGTGCAGATTACAGTGTTTCTTCTCTTGTAGAAGTCTGACAAACACGTATGTGTTCAGCGGAGCGCCGACTAGAAACACCAAGGCCAAATAGACCATCTCCACATAGTCAGAAGTTAGATGTGTGGGCACCATTAGGTTGAGTGAAAGATCGCTGCAGTTCAGGTTCAGACTATCGAAGCGAGAGCTGCAGTTCATCATACTTGCTGCAAGGTAAAACTGTATTGACGATATTTGATTATGTGAAATTAGCCCGTCCACTTCCACAGTACCCCCTGTAATCGAAAATAAAGTCATTTTGCAAATTTAGGTTTTTCTTACAAGGTCGACCGTTCATTACACACACCATTACGTGTTCTACAGTACACTACAGTACATACGTACAACCACGCGCACAGGCTCGCTGCTACTTGCAGACTGAGCGTACAAAGCAAAGCCCTAGTGATAGTCGATTCGATTCCCAGAAACCACAATATGTACGCCTTGAGGTGAGTAAAGTAATCAGAAAAGTCAGATAACTACGGCTCAATTCGGCGGGGAGGTCGAAACGACAACTCTACTCTTATGGAGCAAGGCGAATAGAGATACCTACAATGTCTGTATGTACTGTTTGTGTTTAGGTAGTAACATACAAATATACTGATGAAAGTTTAGGAAGAAAGGGTATCTGTCTTTTAATTAGTTTGATGTGCTGAAAGCATTCAGGTGCACCTGCTGCCTTGCAGAGGCGGTCGATCAACAGAATACTTCGCTTTACTGACGGACTGCGTAACTATGTGTATATATGTAACTATGACTTTATGTAACTATGTGTACATATGTACCACCAGGGCGGAAGACCTTCGCTGAAAACATATAATGTCCGCGTCCACACCGGACATGTCCATAATATTGTTTTTGTTCAGCCATTGCTCAATAACCTACATGCTACGTGCATACATATGTACAAACTCACTTCATATTATCAAGAATTATATAAGCTAACAAGAATGAAACACTTCACGCTAAAAAACGATTGAACCCTGACGCATTTTGACTCGATTACAATAGTCGATGATTACAATAGTCGACGATTATAATCATCGACCATTGATTAGAATAGTCGATGATTACAATGAACGATCGTTGATTGTATGTAATCATCAATGATTACAATCAACGAAAGTGCATTACAATCAATCCCTCTATTCCAATCAAGGCTTTGTCTATTGCGAAATCCTATAAAACAATGTACTTTCGTGCATTAGAATCAACGTTCCTTTATTACAATAGCTTTTAGTGCAAAAGAATACACTTTCATGCATTAGAATAGCACTTCCATGATATAAATAAAGCATGCATTGTAATGCACTTTCGATGATTACAATAGTCGATGATTACAATCATCGAAAGTTGATTAGAATAGAGGGATTGATTGTAATGCACTTTCGATGATTGTAATCATCGATTATTGTAATCGTCGAAAGTGCATTGTAATCATCGACTATTCTAATCATCGTTCGATGATTGTAATCATCGATTATTGTAATCATCGACTATTGTAATCGAGTCAAAATGCGTCAGGGTTCAATCGTTTTTTAGCGTGAAGTGTTTCATTCTTGTTAGCTTATATTATTCTTGATATTATCAGTGTTTCTACCGCGTGGCTAATACAATGGAAATGAAGCCTTCAAAGAAGAAAGGCAATGGAAGCAAAGAAGCCTGTTGCCGCCTTTGACGAGGAACATCTAAGCCTCTTTGTTGGTCATGCGAAGATTTCTATTCAAAAAGAACCCTTATCAAATAATATGAAAACTTTCGCGTGCTTTACAAACAAGCCAGCATAAGATAGATTTTTTATACATGAACCGTTTTGACACTATGGAAAGCTGACAGGATAGAAATAATTCATGACTGTGCGAATATGCTGATCATTAGTGCCACAGTTTCGTTTCAGTGCGTCAACCTAGTTCGCAGCACATAGCACATAGGGTACTGATTATTAAAAATGCTCGAAGTGAAGTTCACCCAAACGCGCTAATCCCTTCTTTGCGCACATGCATTTTCAGTTGAAGAGAACCTGGTGATTTAGCATTCGTATCAGTACCCCTCAATATTAGCTAGCAAGCGTATATGACTTACAATTCTAAGAGTACGACTAAGCATGGCGGAGGCGAAGGGTCAATATAGAGAAGGAAGCAGCTGGCCGGCTTATTGGTACGTAGGTAGGTTCAGTGTATGTTTCTATAAAGCAAAGAAGCGTGGTCACCTGCCACAGAAGCCGTACAACATTATTATGCACATTTTTCGCTTCTCATCCTCATATACAGTATTATCAAATCAAGTAGGCTACCTATTATGTACAAGAAGCACTAATAGTGATAACATGATTAGGCTCGCAATTCCCAGCCACACAATGAAGCGGACGCTCTGCAGCTTTGTTGTTTGTCTCTTTTCGAGCAATAATCGGCACCCACATGCCAAAGATGCAGGGTGATATTGCCCGTTAGCAACGGTTGCAGGTGTCCCGAATCGGCTTTCCGTGGCTAGTATCTCCTTCGCACGTGTTGGACTGCTAGAAATGCGCGAGTTTGAATAACAAAAACAAAAAGAATTAGGTTGTATGACGCACTTCGTAAAGAAACCGAAGCATTTTAGAAGTGTGAACCTTTACTATTGATTGAGAAACAATCTTATCAGAATACATACATGCTAACTCTCATTCCCATGAATATTAGCTTCCTTGTCCAAAGATGATTGCTACCGGAGGGACAAGGTAGAATAGCGGTTGACGTTGGAACTAACTGCTAGTCCTGGGAAAGATTGTCCTTTGTCCCTGTGACTCATAATACCTACCTTAGAGCAGATGATAATAGGAAAAAATATGCACGTGTTCGCTCGGTAAGGATAAAGCCACATTTCTCTTTCTAGTCTGCGCATGCATGCAATGCAGCATGACATACAGCATGTAGCCTATTGGCTACCATGTTTGTTGAACGCTCCACGCTCAACACCTTTACTACTATAGTGCAACCAGCATCATCATACCCCATGCATTTTATATCTTAGGATCTAGCCAACGTAGCGCAAAGCGGTTAAAAATCTGTCGATAAGTTTCAGCTGCATTGAAAATAAAAAACCGCATGCGTCTACGTGCCCTCTGTGTAAGTACTAAAAATGTACAAAAAATGTACACTTTTTTCGATTATTCCACAAAAATGAACAATGCCGCAAAAACTTTTTCATTAAAGTAGCCTATCCTATGTAGAATTTGATGTAGATTTCAAAAATAGTATCGTTGATCAAAAAAATTTAACCCTTAGTATGTAATTATGCAAAACGTTGGCTAAATCCTGGGATATAAAATGCATGGGGTATTGTGATGCTGGTTGCACTACATATGTATATGAGCAAATTTTTGCCACATTCTCCCTTTCAAAGGGGGATTTGGCGGGAAGATAGTATGGATGGAGGAGGCAACTTTCATACTTTTTACATTTGAAGGCACCTACATACCGTATTTACCGGTGCATGGCCCCTATGCATAACCCTCCTTATGCATAGCCCAATATTGGCAAAACATAAAAAATGCCCTATGCATAGCCAGCCACCCCCCCAGCCCCAATGCATAGCCCCATAGGTACTGAAGAGTACCTGAAGCTACCTACATAAGCTGGTCATAAGCTATCCATAGCCACTCCCACACCAAGCTAAGATGCCTATTGTATATGCCTGCTTTGGGGTGCATTGTTTAACCCTGTTTTGACCTCATTTACCTATGGGCCATAAAACACGTGCTATTGACCTAAAAAGTACGTCTCTGCGCACCTCTCAAACACATAAAAAATGTCCCATGCATAGCCCCCTCCCTATACATAACCCCCCATGCATAGTCCCCATATAGGACCTCTTAATTTTTGCATAGGGGCTATGCACCGGTAAATACGGTACGTAAACTTTCATCATCTTTCGATCTCACCCATGTTTAGGAGCCGATTTTGCGTCTGTGATGCAGTGAACCAGTTGATGTTTTTATT
>JASAMW010007101.1:0-11589 GCA_030247985.1 Epsilonema sp. ZAB3_2
ATGGGAGACGAGCTGTGAAGCTGCAGCATGGCCCAAGGATTCATTTTCGTGCGTCGTTTTCCCCGGAGCAGTTTAAAGGGAGGGATTTGCTGGGAATTTTTTACGTGAGGAGAGGAGGCAAGTAAATTCATGTTTCGTACATTTGAAAGCACCGTTACCTGAGATGAGAATATTTATCTTCTCCTTCAATCTCTCTTTCACGTGGCCACCTTCAAAGAAGGCGATCCTGTGTCCCTTTTTGTGATTCCAAAACGATATCAGTGGAACATTTTCTCCTCTACCCATCTTCAAGGAGGCGACTATCTTGTCCCTCTTATTCAAAAAATGTGCGAAAAATATCAAAACTTGCATTGCTCCTCCTAGCATACAAATTCCAATGCCAGATCTCCCCTTTACAAATGACTATTGGATGGATGCTCATCTAGTGCCAGCGCAAGAGAACCCTTCGAATCCTGTACTGTGGGCCTATCTTATGAAACTGTCGCATCAGCTTTACAACGCTTCAGAAGTAGCGGAAATGGAAGCGTACAGAGCAAAGTACAGGGCTGCGGTGGAAGGGAGAAGTGAGTTGCTGAAGCACAGAAGCAGCATTGCACGAAGAAGACGATGATGAAGATACCAAGAATACGATACTCACTCTTGGTCATAATGTTTGAACGGGTAATGTAGGCCTACGTACCTGTCTTTTAGAATCATTTTTTATGCTTGTAAAAATGTATGTGCGTCGCACGAAAATCGATACACTATGGGTAAGTTCTGATGAACATGATGAATTATTGTGGACCATCACAAAAACTGTTCAAGCAACCTACCTTATCGTATGTACCTGGTGTTTCAAAGTTCACACTTCAGGAACACAGCTGTTCAAGTTGACGTCGTTTTTAAATCCAGCGTTGCAGTCGCACTGATAGTTTACGTTACCCTCGGATGGAACGCAGGTTCCCCCTTCTCCACAAGAATCGGGACTAATAGTACATCCGGTGTGCAGACCTGCAGATTCAAAATGTAATCTTTCACACCATCAAAACTTCAAAATGCAGTTACACAGCCACACTTTGTAGACAGTTTGAAAAACACCAAGCGCTGTCTATGCTTTCGCATACTTTGTGTTGCGGTCCAGCATGGACCGCCACGAAAGGTAAGGTATTGCTTTTGGCGCTAAGCCAAGAACAAAAATCTCAGGTTGTTTCAGATTTCCTTTCAAACCTTCACCTCATTTGCTAGAACCGGTGAAAGGATAGGCTTTCTCATCTTTTTCCTTCTCCTGCGCTCACTTTTCTTCTTTTGTTTCTTCTTTTTCGACCACGGTTCACCTTTTTCTTATTGGCTTAGCGCCAAAAGCAACCTTACCTTTCGTGGCGGTCCATGCTGGACCGCCACACAAAGTATGCGAAAGCATAGACAGCGCCCGGTTTTTTTCAAACTGTCTACAAAGTGTGGCTGTGTAACTGCATTTTGAAGTTTTGAGGGCAGAGTGTATACGAACACATCAGAGTGTACGAAGGTACTGTACGAGTTTGTTCGCAGTGGACACCAGTGAAGTCCGAGTGGCATTGGCACAGATAACCACCGCCACTTTGCTCCAAACAGCGTCCGTTATTCTGGCAAGGATTTGGAGAACAACCAGTAATTGCTAAATACGAAGCGAAAAATCCACTTCTATTGCGGGGTCCCTCGACTTCAAAACATGCTTAAGTATTTAATTTACCTGGTGCAGGAACACAGCTGTTCAAGTTGACGTCATTTTTAAATCCAGCGTTGCAGTCGCACTGATAGTTTACGTTACCCTCGGATGTAACGCAGGTCCCACCTTCTCCACATGAATCAGGATTAATGGTACACCCGGTGTTCAAACCTGCAGCAACGTAAACAAATTGAATATTGCTGAAGTTCTACAGTATGTACAGTAGCCTACAGTAGGTATGTACGACGGTCTGCTCGCATTACGTACACTCACCGTTTCGTATACTGCCGATTCGTACCCGCACGTTTCGTACACTTACACTTTCGTAGCCATGCCATTACTACACTGCTTTTGTCGTACACTTGTTGATCGGTACACTTTCATTTCGTACATTTGACACCCCCGATTCGTACACTTTTTTGTTCGTACACTTAGCGATACGTACACACACAAATTTGCACAGCTACTGTACCTACAGGTCATTCCAATCATACATGCTTGTCGTAATCAACAGTAGCTAAGTGAAACAAACGTCATCATAAAACTGTCGTTCTGCTCATAACGAAAAGCCTAGTGGATTGGATGTAGGTTGATAGAAGGAAAATTTTTCCCAAAATTTGGCCCCAGATTGCCTCAGCTTAATCCTCAGTCTAAGCCTAACCCTAAGCCTCAGCCTAACCCTAAGCCTAAGGTGAAGCCTAATCCTCAGCCTAAGCGGAAGCCTAACCCTAAGCCTCAGCCTAAGCCTAACCCTAAGCCTCAGCCTAAGGTGAAGCCTAATCCTCAGCCTAAGCGGAAGCCTAACCCTAAGCCTCAGCCTAAGCCTAACCCTAAGCCTCAGCCTAAGGTGAAGCCTAATCCTCAGCCTAAGCTAAGCCTCAGCCTAAGCTTCAGCCTAAGGTGAAGCCTAATCCTCAGCCTAAGCTAAGCGTCAGCCTAACCCTAAGCCTCAGCCAAAGCCTAAGCCTCAGCATATGCCTGAGTTGGCCTATTGGCACAATTGAGCACTGACGCACCAATTCAAGGACTGAAGAATAATGCGTATACATACTGGGAAGTGTACCTACCATAGAATGTACGAAACAATTCGTGTACCAGATGCAAGTGTACGAAACGCATTGCTAGCAAATTGTGTACGTATAATTGGGGTACGAATCGAGGAGTGTACCAGGTGGGTCCGGTACCAACTGCAAAGTGTACCAAACGAGCAGGGTACGAAAACCGGGGTACGAAACGGGTTGTGTACGTAAGTCGAGCACCCCTGTACGACGTATACAATAAAGAGTGTACATATGTATTGTACGTACGAATTTGTTCGCAGTGGACGCCAGAGTAGTCCGAATGGCATTGACACTGATAACCACCGTCACTTTGCTCCAAACAGCGTCCGTTATTCAGGCAAGGATTTGGAGAGCAACCAGTAATTGCTATAAGCGAAAAAACCATTTCAACTGCTTCAGCGCATGATTGGTTTTGAAGGATATTCGTAGCACGCTGTTTTGTGTCTAAAGTATGTTATGTACGTCTACACGTAGGTACCTACATATGTACGATCCACTTGATGCACTACTTTTAAAATTACTTACGTACCTGGTGCTGTTGTAACTTCAGGAACACAGGTGTTCAAGTTGACATCGTTTTTATATCCAGCGTTGCAGTCGCACTGATAGTTCAAATTACCCTCGGATATAACGCAGGTCCCTCCTTCTCCACATGAGTCAGGAATAATGGTACATCCGGTGTGCAGACCTGCAGAATTGCTGCATTTCACAGAAAAGAGTGAAATTAGCTTGTTGTAGAGTAACAGAGTAACTGTACGTACGAGTTTGTTCGCAGTGGACACCAGTGTAGTCCGAGTGGCATTGGCACAGATAACCACCGCCGCTTTGTTCCAAACAGCGTCCGTTATTCTGGCAAGGATTTGGAGAGCAACCAGTAATTGCTATAAGCGAAAAAAACCATTTCACTGCTTCAGCGCATGATTGAAGTTTTGAAGGATATTCGTAGAATGCTGTTTAGTGTTTTACAGTAAAGTACGTAACATACGTACTTTTAAACTTTACTTACGTACCAGGTGATGAAACTTCAGGAACACAGGTGTTCAAGTTGACGTCATTTTTAAATCCAGCGTTGCAGTCGCACTGATAGTTTACGTTACCCTCGGATGGAACGCAGGTTCCCCCTTCTCCACAAGAATCGGGATTAAGGGTACACCCGGTGTGCAGACCTAGAATTACTGCAGTGCAGTTCTCCCTCTCCGTACATTTGTAGTACAAAGAATGTGTACGTACCGTACATACTGTATGCAGCGTATAGGGTACGGTAGTACGTACGAGTTTGTTCACAGTGGACGCCAGTGTAGTCCGAATGGCATTGGCATTGATAACCACCGTCACTTTGCTCCAAACAGCGTCCGTTATTCAGGCAAGGATTTGGAGAACAACCAGTTGCTGAAACAGAAAAGTTTACTTTCTGCATGTTACTGCTCAACGGAGAAAGTTAGAACAGATGCTTCAACATTTGGAAAAAAAACAGTAGAGTATACGTACGTACTGTATATGCATCTTGCATCTACATGTATGTACGTACATTACTCTACCTGTACCTCTATTCTGACACCTATCGCCACTGAAGCCTCGGGGACAACGGCATAGCATTGTGCCATTTTGATACTGATTCTCGCATTTCCCACCGTTTCTGCAATAGCATCTGGGTCTGGATACTTGTATCTCCGGTAGTCCTGAGAGAAAACCGAACGAATACATCATTTTCCATATGGCTGTGTACGATATGGACGATTTGCGGTAACGCGATTGGGTTGGTCGATAGCGACCCCGCGGTATTTGTGAACGTTTGGATCGGTGCCTGCGGGGTCGTCGACCTTGTTCACTTACCTGGGAGCGAAAAAGGAGCGAGTGAAAAGACAACAAATGACGTCGACCACCCCGCAAACACCGATCCAAACTTTCACTAAATACCGCGGGGTCGCTATCGACCAACCCAATCGCGTTACCGCATATCGTAAATACTTTGCCCTACCCTACTACACTGATGTGTATTGTACAGTACGTACTGTACGTAACGTACAACACGTACTAAATTCACAGTGAGTGCCAGTGTAACGGCCGGGACAATTGCACACATAGCCACCACCAATTTGCTCCGTGCATTCTCCATCGTTGTGGCATGGGTTTGGAGAGCATGTTGTAGGTGGCGTAGGTGTAGTAGTAGTAGTAGTAGTAGTAGTAGTAGTAGTAGTAGTAGTAGTAGTAGTAGTAGTGGTTGTTGTAGTAGTGGTGTTCAGGACGCACTCGTATTGCATCTCAAACTGTTCCCGATCAGCAGGCACTGCGAGCGACGCCGCATCGCGGTACATCACGGCCATCTTGTTGGTGATCGAGCGGCCCGGACCGGGCAGGGTAGGCGGACGGGGGTTTGCGGTATCGTTGCCGCAAAACCTGTACACGTATTTGTAAAGAACACATGTACTACTACTGTACGTATGTACATTCATGAACCCTTTTCAGCTCAGAATTTCCGTTCCGGATCTAGCAAGGAGGATTAGTCCGTGCCTATATTGAGCGTTACCCCCGAGTCTAAACCACGCGTGTTTTTTCAGGCGAAACGCCCGACAGCAGGAAACGAAGCGGAAAAGAAAAGGAAAAAAATCTTCTTTTCTTTTCTTTTTTCCTTTCCGCTTCGCTTCGCTGCTGTCGGGCGTTTCGCCTGAAAAAAACACGCGTGGTTTAGACTCGGGGGTAACGCTCAATATAGGCACGGACTAATCCTCCTTGCTAGATCCGGAACGGAAACTCTTGGAGATGAAGAACCTGGAAAATTGATAAAGGTACTGTAAAACTTCGTGTATAACCCCTTTGAATATAACCCCCTCGTGTATAACTCCCCTATTTGGTCACTAACAATATTTTATCCCCTAAACCAGAATATTTAAAACGCGTAAAAACGCGCAAATAAAGCGTGTTGATGATTTGGCACAGTTTGCAGCTTGGTCTCATTCTCGTGTATAACGAACCCCCTCGAATCGGCGACTAACGATTTTTATCCCCAGGGGGTTATATACGAAGCCTTACGATACATACTGTAAGTATTACGCATCAAGAAGTAATGTATTCAATTGTAGTATTTCTAAGTACTGTACGTATGTACACGATGTGCAAACCTGGGTCCCGTTGTGACCATCTCTGCATCTTTCCGAATCTCCACAAAGGAATCATCGCACCTCACTGAGTGCAGATTCGCGTTGTCGTAGCTATTGAATTGGTAGAGTTGAAAGCGTGAAAAATTATAGCGGATATAGCCAGATGGACACTGGAAACAGCAGTGTAAAGATTTGTACCGACATCAAACGCCTAGAAATTATGTACAGGGTCCTACGTGTACCTCTATCATCCAAACGCATGTGCTATCGTCTTGTACTGTGACACTATTCCTTAAAAGAGATCTACTCTGGAGATCGGTTAGGTGCAGCCACACCGCTTTCCCACTGCAAACAAACGTTATCAACAAAATGTCTATACTAGCTGCCTTGTAAACATTCTACAAACAAAGGATGTAGCAGGGTATGATGGGTAAACCCGACATGGAAATATCCGGCCACTGACAGTACGTAAGTTTTAGGGCCGCATTACTGTACAGTATCTCAGCTCTAGGAACCCATTGGACCGATTGACACAAATGTTATACAATACCTGATACTTTACGGTAGATAACCCCCCCCCCCAATACATAACCCCCCCCCCCCCAATGCATACCCCCATATTGGCAAAACATAAAAAATGCTGAATATACCCCCCCTATGCATACCCCCATATGTACCGGGGTACTCTAGTCACCGTGAACCTACCGATGTAAAAGCTGTCACATAAGTATTCCCATAGCCACTCCCACACCAAGCTAAAGATGCCTATAAGCCTGGCCTGGGGGTTATGCATTGGGCATTTTTTAGGTTTTGCCAATATGGGGGTATGCATTGGGGGGGGGGGGGTTATGTATTGGGGGGGGGGGGGGGTTATCTACCGGTAAAGGACGGTATTGTATAACATTTGTGTCAATCGGTCCAATGGGTTCCTGAGCTGAGATACTACAGTAATGCGGCCCTAAAACTTACGTACTGTAGGTGGCCGGATATTTCCATGTCGGGTTTACCCCATAGTACCCTGCTACATCCTTTTGTTGTACAAATGTTTACAAGGCAGCTAGTATAGACATTTTGTTGATGATAACGTTTGTTTGCAGTGGGAAAGCGGTGTGGTTCCACCTTAACCGATCTCCAAGATACAATCTCTTTCAATAGTGTCACAGTACAAGACGATAGCACATGCGTTTGGATGATAGAGGTACACGTAGGACCCTGTACATAATTTCTAGGCGTTTGATGTCGGTACAAATCTTTACACTGCTGTTTCCAGTGTCCATCTGGCTATATCCGTGATAACTTTTTTCAGATGCTTTCAACTATACCAATTCAATAGCTACGACAATGCGAATCTGCACTCAGTGAGGTGCGATTATTCCTTTGTGTAGATTCTGGAAAGATGCAGAGATGGTCACAACGGGACCCAGGTTTGCACATCGTGTACATACGTACAGTACTTAGAAAGACTACAATTGAATACATTACTTCTTGATGCGTAATACTTACAGTATGTATCGTAAGGCTTCGTATATAACCCCCTGGATCAAAATTGTTAGTTGCTGATTCTAGGGGGTTCGTTATACACGAGAATTAGACGAAACTGCAAACTGTGCCAAATTATCAACAGTCGCTTTATTTGCGCGTGTTTTACGCGTTTTAAATATTCTGGTTCGAGGGGATAAAATATTGTTAGTGACCAAATAGGGGAGTTATACACGAGGGGGTTATATTCAAAGGGGTTATAGCATGAAGTTTTACAGAACCTCTAATTCACTTTTCAGGTTCTTCTATCTCTAAAGAGTTTTCCGTTCCGGATCTAGGAGTATTAGTCCGTGCCTATATTGAGTGTTACCCCGAAGAACCACGCGCGTGTTTTTCAGGCGAAACAACCGATAGGCAGCGAAGTGAAGCGGAAAAGGAAAAAAGAAAAGAAAAGAAGATTTTTTTCCTTTTCTTTTGCTTCGTTTCCTGCTGTCGGGCGTTTCGCCTGAAAAAACACGCGTGGTTTATAATACGGGGGTAACGCTCAATATAGGCACGGAGTATCCCTCCCTGCCATCCGGAACGGAAATTCTGAGCTGAAAAGGGTTCATGAATGTACATACGTACAGTAGTAGTACATGTGTTCTTTACAAATACGTGTACAGGTTTTGCGGCAACCATACCGCAAACCCCCGTCCGCCTACCCTGCCCGGTCCGGGCTGCTCGATCACCAACAAGATGGCCGTGATGTACCGCGATGCGGCGTCGCTCGGTACAGCGCCTGCTGATCGGGAACAGTTTGAGATGAAGTACAAGTGGGTCCTGAACACCACTACGACAACAACCACTACTACTACTACTACTACTACTACTACTACTACTACTACTACTACTACTACTACTACACCTACGCCACCTACAACATGCTCTCCGGAAACCGATGCGACAACGATGGAGAACGCACGGAAGCAATCCTTCTGGTGGTGGCTATGTGCCTGCAATTGTCCCGGCCGTTAGCACTGGCAACCCCCAACTGTGAATTTAGTACGTGTTGTACGTTATGACGTAGTCAGTACTGTACAATACACATCAGTGTAGTAGGGTAGGGCAAAAGTATTTATGCATATGCGTAACGCGATTGGGTTGGTCGGAGACGGTACCCCGCGAGTTTTTAGTGAAAGTTTGGATCGGTGTTTGCGGGGTGGTCGACGTCATTCGTCGTCTTTTGATGCCTCCTTTTTCGCTCCCAGGTAAGTGAAGAAGGTCGACGACCCCGCAGGCACCGATCCAAACGTTCATAAATACCGGCGGGGTCGCGCATTGACTAACCGAAATCCGCGTTACCGCAAATTGTCCAAATATCGTACATAGCCATATGGAAAATGATGGATTCGTTCGGTTTTCTCTCAAGACTACCGGAGATACAAGTATCCAGACCCAGATGCTATTGCAGAAACGGTGGGAAATGCGAGAATCAGTATCAAAATGGCACAATGCTATGCCGTTGTTCCCGAGGCTTCAGTGGCGATAGGTGTCAGAATAGAGGGTACAGGTAGATACGTACGTACATACATGTAGATGCAAGATGCATATACAGTACGTACGTATATACTGTTTTTTTTCCAAAATGTGAAGGATTTGTTCTAACTTTCTCGCGTTGAGCAGTAACATGCAGAAAGTAAACTTTTCTGTTTCAGCAACTGGTTGTTCTCCAAATCCTTGCCTGAATAACGGACGCTGTTGGATCAAAGTGACGGTGGTTATCAATGCCAATGCCATTCGGACTACACTGGCGTCTCACTGTGAACACAAATTCGTACGTACTTCCGTACCCTATACGCTGCATACAGTATGTACGGTACGCACCCGTTCTCTGCTTCTGCCAAATGTACGGAGAGGGAGAACTGCGCACTGCCAGTAATTCTAGGTCTGCACACGGAGTGTCCTTAATCCCGATTCTTGTGGAGAAGGGGGAACCTGCGTTCATTGCCGAGGGTAACTTAAACTATAAGTGCGACCTGCAACGCTGAATTTAAAAATAACGTCAACTTGAACACCTGTGTGTCCTGGAATTTTAATGCGCCTAATTTTTAAGTAATTAAAAATTTAAAAGTACGTATGTTTCGTCCTTTAATCTAAAATGCTAAACGGTCATTATTACAAATACCCTTCGGAAATTTCAATCATGCACTAAAGCAGTGAAATAGTTTTTTTCGCTTTATAGCAATCTTGCTGGTTGCCTTCTTCAAATCCCTTTTACCACAATTGTGACGGACACTGCTTCTGGCACAAAGAGCCATGATTGGTATATGTGCCAATCAAACTAGGACTACCACTAATATTCCACTTGAGCACAAACTCATACGTACAGTTATACTGTTTCTCTACAACAACCTAATTATAGCTTATTTCAAAAAAATGCAGCAATTCTGCAGGTCCTGCACAGCGGATGTAGCATCGCTCCTCGGCTTCAAGTGGAGAAGGAGGGACCTGCGTTATATCCGAGGGTAATTTGAACTATCAGTGCGACTCCAACGCTCAATATTAAAAACGATGTCAACTTGAACGCCTGTGTTCCTAAAGTTACCAACGGCGCCGGGTTCGTAAGTAATTTTCAACAATACTACATTTAAATTAAATAACGGTCGTATGTTCGACTACCTCTCATGCTCTGGTAACACCCTCATCGGTCGTTGCTTCAAACACGAAACAGCGTGCTACGAATATCCTTCAAAACCGAAGATGCGCTAAAGCAGTTGAAATGGATTTTTCGCAAACTATCAATTACTCGTTGCTCTTCAAATCCTTGCCTGAATCTCAGACACTGTTTCCGAGCAAAGTCAACAGTCATTCTCAATCTAGATGCCAGTAGGACATATTCGACGTCCGCTCGGGACGGATTAGGACGTACAATACATATGTACACTCTTTATTGTATACGTCGTACAGGGGTGCTAGACTTACATACACAATCCGTTTCGTACCCGGGTTACCGTACCCTGCTCGTTTGGTACACTTTGCAGTTGGTACCGGACCCACCTGGTACACTCCTCGATTCGTACCCCAATTATACGTACACAATTTGCTAGCAATGCGTTTCGTACACTTGCATCTGGTACACTAATTGTTCTCGTACATTCTATGGTAGGTACACTTCCCAGTATTTATACGCATTATTCTTCAGTCCTTGAATTGGTGCGTCAGTGCTTCAATTGTGCCAATAGGCCAACTCAGGCATACTGCTTAAAGCTTAGGCTTTGGCTGAGGCTTAGGGTTAGGCTAACGCTTAGCTTAGGCTGAGGATTAGGCTTCACCTTAGGCTGAAGCTTAGGCTAAAAGCTTAGCGCAGGCTAAAGGACTAGGCACCAGCTTAGGCTGAGGCTTAGGGTTAGGCTTAGGCTGAGGCTTAGGGTTAGGTTTCCGCTTAGGCTGAGGGTTAGGCTTCACCCTAGGCTGAGGCTTAGGGTTAGGCTTAGGCTGAGGCTTTCGGCTTAGGTTTCCGCTTAGGCTCAAGGGTTTAGGCTTCACGTTTAGGCTTAGGCTTAGGCTAAAAGTTTAGGGTTAGGCTTAGAGTTGAGGATTAACTTGAGGCAATCTGGGGCCAAATTTTTTTTCAAAATTTACTTCTATGTGACCTACATAAAATCCGCTTAGGCTTTTCATTCTGGGCACAACAAGCAGGTTTTATGATGACGTTTGTTTCACTTAGCTACTGTTGATTACGACAAGCATGTATAATTGGAATTGGCGCTGTAGGTACAGTAGCTGTGCAAATTTGTGTGTGTACGTATCGCTAAGTGTACGAACAAAAAAGTGTACGAATCTGGGGTGCTCAAATGTACGAAATGAAAGTGTACCGATCAACAAGTGTACGACAAAAGCAGTGTAGTAATGGCGTGGCTACGAAAGTGTAAGTGTACGAAACGTGCGGGTAAGAATCGGCGGTATACGAAACGGTGAGTGTACGTAATCAGAGCAGACCGTCGTACATACCTACTGTAGGCTACTGTACATACTGTAGAACTTCAGCAATATTCAATTTGTTTACGTTGCTGCAGGTTTGAACACCGGGTGTTACCGTTAATCCTGATTCATGTGGAGAAGGTGGAAACCTCTTACACTTACATCCACAAGATTAACGTGAACTAGCGGTCAGACTACGACGCTGAATTTAAAAATGACGTCAACTTCAACAGCTGTGTTCCTGCACCAGGTAAATTCAATACTTAAGCATGTTTTGAAGTCGAGGGACCCCGCAATAGAAGTG
>JASAMW010007103.1:0-30868 GCA_030247985.1 Epsilonema sp. ZAB3_2
CGCAAATAAGAGTACCTGTTCTTTTCACTCGTCATTTACCCCCGAAAATCTGGAGACATCATGGCTGATGATGTAAGAAGATGTGAACCATTTCTTGTTTCCGTTCTCACTTTGCATTCTGTGTTGAAGTGAGTCACAATCTTGTGATTAATTTTATTTTTAGAATGACGAAGAAATTGTGAAGCTACGGAACAGTGTTATCGCCTCCATGCGAGATGTAAGCTGGAAAAGAAATTATGTTCTTCATTACGATTCGATACGTAAAGTAGGGTACTGGTACAGTGGAGGGGTAAATCCGGCCACCTCAGTTCACCAAAACCCCTTTCCTTCTGCGTGGGGGTGGCCGGGCTTACCTCACCAATAAAATTGGCCCGATTTACCGCAGAACACCCTTTTCTAATCCGTCAATGGAGAGATTTGGTTTCTTTGTGGGAAAATTTGGGCCCTGGGGGTAATTTGGGGCACCCTTCACTGTTTTGCTTATCCATATAAAGCAGGTTCGCACACTTCTGATTATATTGCCAGCTGTGTGAAGCAGGTAGTAGCTTTGAGGCCCAAACGGATAGTAAGGGTGGTCCAAATTACCCCCTGACTCCAAAATGTTCTTTGGCGATAAACCTGACTTTTCTCCCGTTTTTAGACCAAACAAAGCCAACGATTGCACCATAAAGCTCACTCGCAACAATATCATACCTCATCACACGCTTCAAGACATCATTCTCTGTCATCCAAAAAGGAGGAGAACAATAAGGAGCCTGGGAAGCCTCAAGTTTTTGACACGGATATCGACGATTTGGATGCTCTAAGAGAAGCTGCGTTAAAGAGCTGCAGAAGCGCACCGAAATTTCCTGCATCTTCGGTGGGTAGAAGCAAAAATATGTATAATTCGCTTAGGCCCTCATGCCGCGTTCACCAGACATCCGTAAATCCGTGTCCGTCCGTCCGCCCGTCAACCTTTATACGGTTGACGTGGGGTTGGGTTGACGAAAGGACGGGCACGTTATGGGTTAACGAACGGACGGATTTTCGGACGTCTGGTGAACGCGGCATAATAGCCCAATTGTATATTTTTGGTAGTAGGTTAGTGTGTGGGTGTACGTTCGGCGTGTCCATAACTCTTCAACATGCATTTTGCGTGTGTTGAGCCATGGGCAGGGGCACGCCTAACGTACGCCAGCGCATGCATGCCTACAGTGTGAATGGACCATGAATGAAGCTGGAATTCTCTGCGTATTTTCTTTTCAGCGCGGTGGTCGTTTTCACCATCGCGGTTCAACAGCGGCCCGATTGGTAGCGGCTTCTTCGCTGCGCGCTAGTCACGACGCGTCCCAGTTCCCCGCCTCCTCCTCTGCCTATCATCCGACGGCCCGCTTAAGGTCTCACCATCCGTCGCGGTTAAGGTCTCACCATCATCCTCATCATTCGGGACGTTTTCAGCACGGGCATTTCGGCGGAGGGTCGCATCGTGATAGACGGTCGGCCATGCATCACCAGTCGAACAGACACGCGAATCTGATCGTCATTCAGACAGAGGAGGACAAAGAGCGGGAGAAAGCGACGGAGCGTAGAAGACGACGCAGCTCGAACGGCAGCGACGGAGGAAGGAAGATTGGAAATCGTAAGCTGTTTGGCTGCCTATTCGCTACTTGCGCTTAGGATTATGGGTTTTCGCGAGCTGACCAACTTATTTTCAGTGAAAATTTTGATCGGTGCCCCGCTGGCACCGATCAAAAATTGCACTGAAAAATCAGAGTGATGCAAGGGGAAATCTAATCTACCCATTCTCTGAGTTTACGAACCAGCATGTATGTATTAGCCTTACCCTTTAGCAGTGCGCAGCTCTCCTTCCATCGCTCTAACAGTATCTTATCGTCTCACCACCGTTCTTTTCCCTCGTTTTATTTGCGAAATCAGTATACTTACGGTTTCATCAGAATGCTTAAAACTAAGTCAATAAATACTGCTAGTGCGATGGGAGACAGCTTAACAACACTGCTCTGCTCACTGCTACAGGGTAGGGCGAATGTAAATATCGGTCGTCGCTGGACTTATTTTCATCTTTCATCAATAATGTCACATTGTACAACTGTTTTTTTCCTTTTCAGGGCGGGTTAACAAGTGGCAACGCCGCGAAAGTTCCTCCAGCGACTCGGAGTCAGAGTCAGAGTCGGATCAAGAATCGATAACCCAAGAAGACGCTGACTCGGACTGGGAAGTCGAGGACACAATGACGGAGGAATTCGCGGCCTACGATTCGCCTAACACTACCACCTCCAGTAGCGCGGCCGCCGCCAATACCAAGAGTCCACAAGACGAAGAAAGGGTGATACAGGAGGAAGAATATCAAGCCCCTGAAGCGGAGGAGGAAGAAGCGGATCAAGAATATATAAAAGAAGAAGAGGGGAAAGGCAGCAGCAGCAGGTTCGCACAAAAGGCCGGTGGGTGAAGGTTCCTGATCTTGGTCTCAAGAAGCTTGGAGATGATTATGCTGGCTTTATGTTTGCATGATGAGAATGGCTGAGAATGGCAGGAAAGATTTAAAGGTTTTGATTTTAGCAGCCGCAAGGAGAAGGAGTTTAAGAAGAAAACTGGTGAAGAGAAGCCCGCCAAGATTGCATCATCATTCAAACCGAGGCAGAGTGGAATGGAACAGATGCGAAAATTGGAAGAAGAAATGGGCCAAACTGGCGACATCGAATTGGTATACTCCGAGCAATCTACCAAGAGTGGATCTTCTACCAAGCCGAGGAATAGCGTGACGGAGGAAATCAGAAAGTTGGACGAAGAAGTTGGTGGCAGTGTGGGCATAGAATTGGTTTATGAAGAAGGAGAGAATTCTTTTCATGAAGATAGAAAAGAAGAAGAACATTTGGGAATGGAAGAGGAAGGAGATACGATTCAGCTGTTTCCTGAAGACGGGGAAGAATTTCAGCAGCCGCTAATGGAAGGAGAGAAAGGAAAACAGCAGGAGAAAGATCGGAGGAAGAGAAGCGGGGAAAGTAGGAGAGAGAAAGAAGGCAAGGGGGTGCATGAACAGGAGGGGAAACCTACTAGGCGGCGAGAAAACAACAAAAGCGTGGAGGTGTACGAAAAGGAGAGAAATCCCAGTGAAGAAAAGAGGGAAGAAAGGAAGAAGGAAAGCAAGGATGTGCAGGAGAAGGAGGGGAAATCGCCGAGAAAACAGATGGCTTCTGCCGTCGTGTCTGTTGTGCGTCCCAAGGATTCGGACCGACAGGAGAGGAAACAACGAAGGAGCGAGATGGATGACCATTTTCCTACGCCTTCTTCAACAAAAACGGGCCGCGCCCTGGTGAAAAGTGTGGCGAAATGCTTCACCTCTACGCCTCATCCGTTGATGGACATTAAGATTCCGTCGACGACAGCGCTCTCTGGCGGAAAAGAAAGGAAACAGAAGGGAAAGGGAAGAAGGATGGAAATGTCTGCTCAACAACATGCACATCATTCGGCTACTGCTGGTCAAGTATCAGATTTGAGGCAAGTGTTACTGGAGAGAAAGAAGAGAGAGGAGACGGGATTTGAAGAGGAGATGGACATCGACCTGGGTCAAACTGCGCCCAAGAAATTGAAGAAGAAGAAGGGCAGTGTGACAGGTGAGGGAAGGAGGGTTCCGTTTGCTCGTCGACTTATGGAATCTTGATGATTTGTTGACAAGGAGTGGCTAGAAGGTGGTCGGACCTTCGACTGGAATAGTGTAGGATACATAAGCAACGGGTATTTAATTTTGTGTGGATTAGTTTGCACTTATCGCTGACAACAGCACGTTATCAACCCGAAAAGACGCATTCACGTAGGAAGGAAATGCGCTCGGTGTTCGCCCGACGTACGCCGAAACGTACGCCCAGCGTGACCGAGCGCATGTCTCCTATATGAATAAGTCATAGTTTTTGTGTGTCATAATAATTCGTAATTTCACGTCAGTGTGTTTATGACGGATGCTTTCATGGGTGCAGTCAGTCAGGCATATTGCGTTTGACTTTTTTGCTCTTGCTTCTGAGCGACCATATGCTTCCGTCATAAATCAACGGGCATTAGCGCCGCGCGCGTTTCGTTACGCATGAAAGACAAATCGACAAAACATACAAAGGAGGCCAGTTGCGGGTTTTTGAGCGGGATTGCTCACAGCCTTTGACTATTATTGTATTTGAGGGGTGGTGTATTTTTATTTTTTCTCATAGTTAGACGTGAAAATTTGTATACTTCTGTAGAATGAGGTGGTCGACCCCCACTCGCCAAGAAACGAAAACTGCCCTTGCGTTGACGCTTTTAGAAGTAGGTGGAGCGGTGCATCTTGAAGCTAAGGGCAGCGTTTATTACCACGCAATACTGCTCGCATTCGCTGGACCGTGGTCACTATTAGGTGTCCACATAGGATCACATCCTAAACACATACCGCGACAAGCCGTCATTGTTGACAAAAATGTTGACGAATAATATATGGGTGTTATCGATTCTTGCTGGTTTGTTGATGAAAGAACAACAAACCGACAACACCCATTGTACTATTCGTCAACAAACGAACAACGAAAGGAAAACAGCTGAGTGACTTGTTGTCAACAATGACACCAGGTCGCGGTATGTGTTGAACTATTGTCCGGTGAAGGTACGGTAAATATTCCATATTTTTTTCTGCCCATTTTTTAGCTAATCCCTCTTGCTCCTCCCAACTGATAACCTCGCCCAGGTGCGTCTTAACCTCCGGCGGTGACGACGAAGACGACGATCCTTCGATGTCAACTCTGGACCCAGGCCCGTCCCGTACTCGCCGTGGAGACAGAGCGAGAAGGGGTGGGACCAGAGTGAAGAGGCGACAGCAAATGCTCATTCAAACGGTAGCTGGGGCTCCGCAAAACAGGAGAATCGTGGTGGGTGGAGCTACCCCTACTGCTACAGAGGATACTAGTGATGGAGTAGCACAGCAAGCGCTAGGTAAGGGTTTGAAATCAAAAGAGAGGAAAATTTTGGCCCAGATGTGCCAGCGGGGAATCCGAACCCCGGACCTTTCGCGTTCCAGGCGAGCGTTCTACCATGGAACTACACACGTGGATGATGTCAGGCACACAAATAATAATTTTAGGGATGGCAGGCTTTCACAACTGAAAATCTTGCCGCAGAGAACGACTGGGTGCGTTAGTGATGTCAACCGACTTTCCACACAATTTTTTTATTTGCGGTTGATTGAGTTGCGGTGAAATTTTAGTGCTTTCGAACCGAATTGTTCTTTTCAGATGAGGAAAGCATTATTCGGAATCGTGGCAAGATTCGATTGAAGAGATAAACGCCTGCTATTTTGCAGCGATGTCCCTTTCATGTTTCATACAGTACGTACATAGAAAGCGTAGCAAAATGCAAACACATGGAATACCAGTGGGAAGGAATGTTTTGTTTGCTTGCTTTGATCTTTAGGTGAAAGTTTTTTGGTAAGCGCTGAAGGCGCATTGTCAAGAACGCATAATATTACTACTGTGTAATCGCATTCTTTTGATGCTCCATACAGGTGTGTTTTTCTACTCCTGTGTAACCACCTACTATAGGATTGGCTGGGCAGGTGCCTTTTTGAATTTCATGTAACTTGGTGTGTGCAATTTTGTCATGCGTATGGCCATTGTACGGTTTTTATGTCTTATGTACCATAGTAGTATGATGGCTGGCTAGTGTTATGTTACATCACCTTGAAGAGTAAAACTCTTTTAGTCATATTTTCTCTCTGGTGGTGAGGTGACGGCTTTTTTGATTGCTGTATAATTCAGCAAAGATATTTGGTTGCCTGTTCCTGCTGCTTTTTAGTGCTGAAAAATAGGGTAGCGTGGGGCAAAACTGCCCATGGGAATAATCCGCCCACCTATGGCGCTTTTACCCCCATTCAAAACATGGCTCTCGAAAATGTATCTCGGGAAACTTCTGCCTCTATTTCTTCGTTCCTAGCCATAACTTGACAGCCTAGGCCTGATGGGGGTAAAAGCGCCATATATGGGCGGATTTCCCCCATGGGCGGTTTTGCCCCACGCTACCTACTCTTGAAACATCACTGTCACAAGCACCTTTGAGCTGAGCCCTTTCCTTTTCAGTGCGTTTTCGATCAATGATCGGTGGGGTCACCGATCAATGAACGCACTAAAATACAGAATAGGTCAGCTCGCGACCACCCGTTATTCTCAGCGCAAGTAGCGAATATGCTTTAGCTCAGCGCAATGAGTACCAGCAGCGACAATCAAAATAATCAGCCTTCCACATCCCAGCCAACAACTCAAGCTGCGTCAGTGAAAGCCAGAACCACAACCTCCTCCACAAGCACGCCACCTCTCACCCCGCTGGGTCCCGACTTGCATCGAATGGCAAACGAGTGCTTCGATAAAACTGCCTCCTATCTGCAAGGACAGCTGGACGGTGAGGTTGAAACGTCAAGTTTATGAGTTACGTACTGTGACGTGCCGCGTTCCGCATGGTGATTGCCGGACCCCGAAAGGGAAGGGGGGGGAGAGAAATATGACCGAACGGGAATCGGACCGGCTACCATCGGTCACAACTGTGGACTAGGCATACCACCAGGCACCGGTCCAGGGACTACTGATTGGCTAAACATACCTAGAAATACATTTACTTTACGTACATTACTGGCCTTGGCCTCGGATGCTATTGCCATAGGTACGCACGCAGTACGTGACAGTACACTGGCCTTGCGAGGAAGGTGTGAAGCATTTACAAGCCGCGTTCCGTATTTATGGTAGGACAATAGCCGGGATGCAGAAAGGGGTTATCGAACAAGAAAAGTCCGCTATTGGCCAGTTGCGCTAAGCTCCTGTGTGGTCGCGAGGTGCCCGCTCGGTATTTAGTGTAAGTATGGATAGGTCCTAACGGGGATGTCGATGTTGTTCGGCCATCTGGGAGCGGAAAAAGAGCGAGTGAAAAGAAGAATCGACAACAAATTACGTCAACCACACGCAGGCACCGATCCAAACTTTCACTGAATACCGCGGGGTCACTATCGACGAACCCAATCGTGACAGCGCAACTGGTCCGTAATCCATTTAATGAGAGTTGTCTCTGGACCTTTACCGATAACCGGATATTGTCATACGGAGCGCGGCGCCTCACAACTTATGCCGCGTTCACATCACCAGACGTTCGTACATACGTAACGTCCGTAAAAACGTATCTAGGAGTACACGGTTGTTTGCGGTGTGCCATGAACTCCTAGATAGATACCTTGCTTACCGATTTACGGATGTCTGGTGAACGCGGCATAATGGCCCATTCACATCGGAGACATATTCGCTTTCGCTCGCAAGGCGTATCCATAGGTCATCACACGCAAAAGCACGGACAGCTATGGATGCGCCGGGCGTACGCCGAGCTCATTCTCTTCCATGTGAATTAGCCGTCACAGTCCTGCAGTATTTTTAGGCTCAGTGGAAGATTACAAATTACTCGAGCAGATGAACAGCGCCACTGCGCAGCGTTACGCGGATATGAAACAAGTAACGCAAAACGTGGCCAAGTCACTTCAGGAGCTCAATGACAAATGTAAGACGTAGGTATGGATGGTACTATGGGGTAAACCCGGACACCTAGTATATATCAGCAACCATACGACCGATTGAGACAAGTACGTATCCTACCAATCGATTCCTTGAACTCTCCTTTTTCAAATGAGCTACCGTGTTCATCATTTGCTGAAGCAGAAAGTTCAGAAAAGCTTAGGTGGCCGGGTTGCATTGAGGGAAAACCTACTGCTGTATGGGCACCCTACTAAAAGTTCAGTTCAGAGCTAGTTCAGGGCTGTTGGAAAGTTTAGTAGATAACTGCGCGCGTCCAGAAGGTCAGCGCACAGCCAGATGAGAGCAATTAGAGCGAGACATAGAATCAGCAAATTTTTATCGTTCGCGTTCTTTATGTACATTATACTATGCATACTCTTTATATTTCTTTCCGTCTTTCGTCCTGTACATTTCTCTCATCAGTGCCGCATATTGTTTTCCTTTGTCCATCTTTCAAACACATCGAACAAGCAGCTAACTTTGCACTTCTTTTGGCTTCCAACACTGTCACATTTGATCCATCCTAAACCTGACCATTCGCTGAAATGTTCCAACCACAGATTCAGCTCGTCATTAGAGACGACTGCTGTTCTAAGAACCAAGCAATGATATGTCAACGTAGCTTCATCTTTCTCAGTCTGAAATTGAGTGGGAAGATTGGCTTCAGTAATCTCCAGTCCAGAGGACACAGATTTTCAGCCATGATAAAGCGCAGGTAAAACTTCGCACCAAGCCAGAAGGCAAACGAGGTGAGATGACACAAAGAAAAGATTAGATGACAGCTCAGCTGAACTCAGTCTATTATTGTACCCCCTGTACTGTGTTCCTGTTTCCTCTGTCTACTGTGGTCAACCAGCGGACACCTAATTACTTGCGGCTATTTTGTTCCCCAGTCTCCTCCCTCCACGGTGCCCCTCTCTCGGACTGGTTTTTTAGTAGGGGTGCCCACACAGCAGTAGGTTTTCCCTCAATGCGGCCGGCATTACCCCATGGCCGGATTTACCCTATAGTACCCTACCTATACAGTATACATACAGTATGTAGGCTTCTGTGTATCCACCATATGAAACATGAGCCAGTGCTTGGTCGCGAGGCAACCCCTCTGAATAAACCTTGATTTTCAGTGCAACTTTTGATCGGTAGTCGACGCGAAGGTCGGCGCGGTCGTCTTACTTGCTCGTTTGTTTCTTTCCGTGCCGACCTTCGTGTCGACTACCGATCAAAATTTGCACTGAAAATCCAGGTTAATTCAGAGGGGTCGCCTCGCGACCAAGCACTGCTCTTATTGCATATGGTGAATAGAATAGACTGTAGGGTAAGGTCGGACAGTCCTTTCTCACGGCTCATTCACATTGAAAGGAAATGCGCTCTGGCATACGCCGGCGCATCCATGGTTGTCCATGCCTTGGGTGTGTGGAACCATGGAAACGCCGAGCATGTCCGCGCATGTCTCCTCCGATGTGAATGCGCCATCAATCTTTTCTATTACTGACAATTGCGTTCTATCCAACCCAATATCGCAGCCTGGTGAGAGTGATTTTACACTAGACTGGGGTGCTTCATGCAACTCAACTCAACTGTTTTGGCCCTCGCATGAGCTTGGTAGAAAAGGGTGATCTGCTGTAGGTGTCCGAAGTTTTCAATTGTCCTATTTTCCCCCGAACTACCTTGTAATCTCGTTTGTTGTGGGTCCGTCTTTTACAATCAAATTTACCAAACGGGCAGCCAAACTTACGCAGATACGGTTCGATCGTAAATAAATGTGCTGAAAAGGTTTGCTTTCCTTTGCAGATGCGAACCTCAAACCGTATCTTGAACAAGTTGACGAGATAGATAAATGCAGCAAACGTTTGGAAGACGCCGCTTACGCATTGGATGGATACGTCAAGAATTTAGGTACGACACTGGACGTCGCATGCTTTTGAATACAGACTCTTAGTACATTTGTTTGAGATGACAATTTTTATATTTGAATGAAATAATAAATTCTTGGTGATTATTTACTATGTAAAAATTTTAACAACAGAAATTACGTTATGAATTCTTGGTACACTTTTTCTGTTTTTGTTTTCTAGAACACAAGTATCGACAGTTGGAGAAGAAAGGCCAGTCGACGTCTTCTTCCTGAAATCCCATTCCTCTACTTATTCATTCCTGGTAAAGTCCCGACTACTCGTTCAGTTCCGATTTACTTTTTTGGTGCTGTTGTTTTTCATGCCTTTGAAAATTTGTTCAATTTGGTCCCTTCCCTCCCACCTCCCCCCATTTTCTCAGTTCGAAGAAGTAGTGGTACTCAACAGCGACGGGCCAAGATTGCAACATGCTAAGCATTGCGCCGTCTTTATTTCAACAAACAAGAGACAGACAAGACGAAGACAGTGTCACTTTGTATGGTTACATTCATTCATTCATTCGTTCGTTCGTCAAAACTGCATTTCGCACCTGTTGCTTCTTAATTTCCAACTCAATCCATCGCTATTATCCCTATACGTGGCTCGACGCTTCAAAAATCCATACGGGAGTGTGGCGACATACAGAAAAATGTGGTCCGATTGTTGTGCTATTTCTTATGGGACATATTGCCGTAGCGGCCAGGGACAAAGAGGCAAGCAGGCTGCAAAAACTTGCAAGAAAATAACTGCGGACGAAAACTGACACTCATCCATCCTTTCATGCATATGCATGCGTGGATTTTGGGATTATATGTCTATCATGCCACGGCGCATTGTCATGTCTAGACTATGGAATAACTAATGATGTCTGCACAGCACACAGGTGAAAATTTATTGTTTCCTTTGTGCGAGCTTTGCGGACACGTACGTACGTACTGAATTGTGGTGTGTTGCGGTAGCTTGTGTCATCAATTACGGTATTGTTGGACCGAGCAAAAAAGTGACAGCTTTTTGGCAATATTTCATAGCTGTGGCGCCCCCATTTACATACAATATGTTGGCCATTCTCGTATCAAGTTTGTCTGATAATAAATAATATTGTATCGCTGCAAAATAAGAGTAAAGTTTCAATTACGCTCTATCAGGCTCTGCGCTGGTATATCAAAAGTATCACAATCACGAAAGTTTGAATGCAACTGCAGCAATCTCGTTTTTGTTTCGCTGTGATTTTGGCACACACAAGTTTTTGCTACTCCAAAAAGAGGATTGAAAGTGGTATTGTTTGTTTGTAATTTCGTTCGTCGTTGGTAGGGAAGAGTTGAGGGTGCTGCTTTTTCATTTCATCTTTGCGCCTAATGCCAGTCACTGATAGAGCGATCAATCTTAATCAAGATCTGCTCTTCATTGACTATTGAGTCGTGAAACTGCCACGCGTTTTATGGTGATTTCATTTTGTGTGGCATCGTGTGAAGAAACTGCGCAATGAATGTAGATAACTACTGTAGAATGCACTACTGGAACCAACTTTTCGGTTTGCTTTACGGGTCTACTGTAATATGGAAAAATTGAGGGAGTAAAATCAATTTTCGGTTTTGGAGAATTTTTTGAATTTCGGTCTCCTAAAATTACTGTAAGATCTCGCTCAAACAATCGACAATTTCGGTATTGACTAGACGATAATTGTTTGTTAGTGTTCCCTAAAGTTGGAACTGTTACAGTACCTGTATTTTTGCGGCGCCTGTCAAAAGTCGTTCGGAACAACTTTTTTCGGCGGCTGCCCGAGATTTTGATCTTGAATTATTTTTGGGTGCGATATTTGTTTTATTTTCGTCGTGGTTGCAGTTAGTTGTATATGGCGCACTTTTATCCCCTTTTGGTGTCATCTCATGAATATAAATGATATTTGTGGTACCTACTTACATACCTACATACGTAACGTAGCTACAGTAGGTACAGTATTTATTTCTAGGTGCCTTTCAGATGACAATAAATTTTATATGCGCGATAAAATTTCAGCCAATTTCTTTGTGCACGCCAAGACAAGACAGGTGCCGTATGCCAACACCTTTTGCATTCTTATTTTCATCTCGCCTTTACTCACGCGTATTGATCTATTTCAGGGTAATTGTTGTTTTGCATGCATCCCTTGAATTGAGGCTTGCATCTTTCATTCTTGCTACTAATAATTACAACGACGAACTGTTGTGTCTGGTTCTGGTCATAATTGTCATAGGTAGAGACATGTCGATTTCAATTATTCGCGTGGTTGCTGCAGTATTAGTAGCTCATTCCTTCATTAGTGAAGTTGCAACGAATAAATGTGCAGACTACAATTATTCTTGACTACCTACCAAAAGATTGTGACTTTTTCCACTATTCCGCTGCTGGATTACTGTAACTTTTTCGTCCCCTTCAATAAAGTTTTCGGCTTTTTCTGATAGATGGCGCTGCAAGCTGTGCTTATTTTTTTACGCGGAAGTAGGTACGTATGCGCACATTGTTGTAAGCATAAGCAAGCAGCACCAGAAATTGATAACATTAGGCTTAGGGGGAATATGCATCTGACGTGTTGAGGCAGAAGGAAGGCCAGCGACCAAGTAGTTTCGTATAAACGACTCGTTCGAATTTACGGCGCGTCGTATGTGCGTCTTTTCCGGATCGTACATACGACGGACGGTCGTATGCACAAACAAAATTTTGATCGCATTTACGACCGTCGCGTATGCGACCGAGTCGTACATTCGACCGATTTGGTCGCATATGCGACCGAAAAGAGTCGCATACGCGACCGAAAAGAATCGCATATAAGGTGTTCTCATGTGTTCAGCTATTTCTTTGATCTGGGTAGGCGTAAGGAACTGAGCCATGAGATATTCGATTGAAAATATCGACAAAATTATCGACAGATGGAATGTGATTGATCGACGAAAGTGGAGTGGAAAGTTATTTATTTTGTGTGTTTTGTTTACGACTGCTGTGTGTGTGTGTGTGTGTAGGTCTTATATGCGACTCTTTTCGGTCGCATATGCGACCAAATCGGTCGAATGTACGACTCGGTCGCATACGCGACGGTCGTAAATGCGATCAAAATTTTGTTTGTGCATACGACCGTCCGTCATATGTACGATCCGGAAAAGACGCACATACGACGCGTCGTAAATTCGAACGAGTCGTTTATACGAAACTACTTGGTCGCTGGCCTTCCTTCTGCCTCAACACGTCAGATGCATATTCCCCCTAAGCCTAATGTTATCAATTTCTGGCAGCACGAGCATCGCTCATTCAATTCTTACGCTAAGATTTTGTCTTGATAAGCTCAGCTGCTTTGGTTTTCTGCGTGCACTAGCGAAAACTTTTTGATGAAATGCACTGGCTGGCCTGGGCGTTTTTCTGGTCGGTTCTCATCTGTTTTATCTGCAGCCGAAGCTGGCAGCATCAGCCAGGAGCAGCTGAAACAATCTTTCTTCCACTTGTGCTTGTTCAGTTTAGGGAATCTTCAGAAATTACGACGAAAGTTTTGACCCTTCTCCCCCCTGTTGTCCTGCAAATTCGCACTCTTGCGGCAAAATACAGACAGGGTGGCGTAATAAGCATACAAATCAAAGGGATGTTTTAGATATTATTTATTGGTAATGTTCGATGAGACCCTTTCACTTCCTGCCCTTTGCCCGTGTGCACATCCTTTTACTATCAAGATTTCTTTTGCCTTTCTTCCAACATGATTTCAGTGACATATGGATGGATCAGGGGTAATGAGAGGAGGAAGCGATAGCGTCAAGCATTTTGTGTTGTAAAAGCGAAGGCAAGGGAGGAAGTGGAAACTGAAAAGGGTCTTTTCGAGCTTTGCCGTAATATCGGAACCGTCCCTAGCTGTATGCATACGCCAGAAGCTTGTTTCTGCCCCAGAGGTGCGATTTGCAACACATTTTCTCCTGCTCTGTAAAAATAAAAGAGAGGCTTACGTGAGGCTGCCAATTTCTGCTTTCCTGCCTGCCTGCCTGCCAACCTATCCCCAGATATTTGCACTCTTTACAATTGCGTGTGTTGTCTGGCTTGGATTGCCGAGCGCTCTTTTTATTGCGAGGAGCTAATCTTTGCTAATTGCTGCACCTGTGTTTACCGTTTGTGTGCATAACCACGATTTCTTGGGGATTAGAAGATATGTGCCGTATGACAGGCAGACGACTTACTGCTTTCATTGAAAGGATTAGGTAGGATTTGTGCCACACAGCATGGGTCGTGGAAGGTCGCAAAAAAGCTTTTCACCTCACGCAAGTTTGTGTGCATTCGCCATGCTCGATAGGTGCTCGCACCCGTCAAACTTTAACGACGGCCACACGCATAACCCATAAGGGTTCAGCTGGGACTTTTGTCCCAGCCAAAAAGCTATGTAAAAAGACCCCTCTGAATCAAGTAGGCATGTAAATTTCAAAGTTGTACTCGACACAAAATGGCCTCTACCCGCCACATTTTTACATGGTCCAGTTTTGCGCTCCACCGTTACCTTATCCGTGTTTCTGCTCTTCATGATCCGCTTTTGCATGATCCAAATTTTGCTTACTTGTATCAGAGCCCTTTTTGTTCACTACGGGAAGCCCCTCCAAACCGTGCACCTACAATCTCTTCACGATCCGAGTACTCGATCCACGCACTAAACTTGATCCGTGGATGACAATTTCACATGATCCATACCGACCTTCGATCATGAACAGCTGAACCGTGTTGATTTCCCCTGAATCAAGTCTTTAGATAGGTGTGAACCATGTACCTATCGTCGTATAGACCATGTACCTATCGTCGTGCATGATGCAAGTAAAATGATGTGCACTATACATGGAAAATTTTACATGATGCAAGAAAAATACACGATACAGAGAGAAAAGTGTACTCGATTCACGAAGAGAGTGGATCATGTAGAAAAACAAAGAGAAGCGCGAAAAGGGGAAAACTGGATGAGGTAAAAATGAGGCGAAAAAGTTGCGGATCAGGTAAAAAATTAGAAAAGTTTCACGATTCAGAGGGGTGTTTTGACATGAAAGTTTTGAGACCAAAAAAGGGCTGAAAATGAAAAGTTGGACCATGTGAAACGCGTGTCAAGTAGAGGCCGAAAATAGACCATGTAAAAAAATGGGTTACACGATCCAACTGGCGAATCAAGTAGGCATGTAAAAGACCCCCTCCGAACCGGGTACAGATTTTTACATGATCCGACGTGATCCCTTATGGGATAACGTGGGCAATGCGCATGCATCCTGCGGGGTCGGGGTCCGAGCCATTGTCGTGATAGACGGTTCGGAGTCCGCATTATTGTCCCCTCCCCTTTGCGCAGCTTTTGGCGGATGTTGAGACAGAGAGCGAGGGTGGAGAGTTGGAGGAGATTAGCTGCTCTGCTTGCTGTCATAAGGTGCACTGCACACGTGGTGAGGTTGAAATTCGAGTTTTGTTTGTTCTTTGTTTTCAGCTGCTCTCTCGCTCGCAATTTGTTATTCTTTCGTTGTTCACAAAGATGGTGAATTGCGTAACTCGCGGTGAATTCACCATTGTTTCGGCCATCCTTCAACACATACACGCGATGCAGTGAATTCCTATTTACCCGTGTGCTCGTTTACTCGCCACGTGTGTAGCGCACTAATGTCATCCACAGGGAGAGTTTGGGTGTGTGTGTCTGGTCGTATGATCTCGACGGTTGTTGGGTTGCGTTTGCTGCTTGCGAATCGCTTGTGTTGATCTTTCCGCTCGTTGCTGCTGCTCTGGCTATCCAGATTCATTGTTTGAAAAGTCGGGGTGCCAGAAAGAATTGTTCGGTTCGCTGTAACGCCAAGCTAGGGTACTGTGGGGTAAAGTCGGGCACCTTTAAACCGCGCTCTCTATCGTGACCTAGCTAAAACAGCGTAGGGTCAAATCCAGGCCAAACACAACCCTTGTTTCCAAATCGGTAGAGCCTCTTGGTTTTCGATCAACCACCGTTTGTCCAGTTTTACCCCCACGGTTCCATGTCACCACATGGATGTGAGCGAAAGAATTCGACCGCTGAGTTGTAGTTGATTGATCATTATACACTATTGCGCCTCTTAGCAAAGTTTTTGCCCTTTTAACTAAGTTGGTCTAGACAGCTACTAGCATGCTATTGCGTCATGGAATGGTGGCTATTGTTGACCGTAAAGTGACCATGGGCCATTTGAGGTTTGCTCCGCTATGCGTAAACGTAATATGCAGTGCAAGAATGTTAGATAAGCATCGGTTCCACTTCCTTCCTCTACCGCCTATGAAAAACTGCTGGTTTGCAATAAAAAAACACCTCTTTCTGTTTGGCCCAGCTGGTAACGTCTGATATTTTGCCGCCTCCGCTCACCTCAGCATTGTCGGTGGGCCAATATGGATAGGGGATACTGTAAGATGCTAAAGTTGTGGCAACAAATACGCATCGTTTCTTTTACCGTCTGAAATTGGCCGAAAAATTTGTTGTCACGAACAGCAGCTGAAAACTTGTTAACCCCCTCCGTAATCTCAAATGGCCCTTTGGCAGCAACATCCGCTTGCGGGCAAACCCTGCAACCTTGGCTGCCCATAGTCGTGAGTTGGCTGCGGCCACCCCACGACAATGGGTAGCCAAGGCCGCAGGGTGGCCACAAGGGGTCGCGGCCAGGCGGTCATCTGAGATTATGGAGGGGGTTAACTTTCGAGCAGTTTTGTAAAAAAAAATTAGTACGCATGCGATCCAAAAATTTTGCTGGTCACTGTAGCGCGGCTACAAATGTAAACAAGGCGCGCAGGTTTTTGTCCACGCTCGCGCCTGGGCCGGCCTATCGCGCCCCGTGGGTGTTGTTGCTTTGCCTATGCCTTCCCTGCTTGTTTGGTCCGGCGTTTGTTTCCCTTCCAGCCGGATTGGCCACCAGCTGGCTGCATCCTTGCCATAAACCACCCAGCTTTGTTTGCTCTTTGAGCTTCCCCCTATTGTGCTATCTGCTTGTTAGGTCAAACTTTATGATACAGGGGCAGACGTTTGCCGTTTTATCAGTGATCTGGTTACTGTAAACCATGAAATTTTCGAACGCACAAATATTTCGAACAGAAGGGGGGGTCGTTTAGTTCGAACACTTTAATTTTCGAACACAGAGCTCAGCCAAGCTGTATGTACGTACCTACGTACGTACGTACGACGCACGCAACACCAACAATTTTTTGCCTTCGCTAACCTATGGTAGAATCTGGTCCATCGCCTATTCAGTTGTCTATGTTTATCGTTTGGTGATGCATGGTGCTGTATATATATGTAACATACCATACCGTATGGTGCTGTAAATATGTACTGAGGAAGTCCATACCGTACCATATGTACCGTATGTATGGTGATACTTTAGCAATAAATTTGTTCAACATACAAAAAATTCGAACCATGTAATTTTCGAACAAAAGTTTTTTGTTCGAATTGTTCGAAAATTACATGCGTTCGAAAATTTCATGGTTTACAGTACTGTAGCACGTCTTTCAATTGTGTGAGTTTTACCTTGTCAGAGTGTAGGTAACATCTTTTGGTTTGTTGACCATTGGTTAGGATTTGCGTTTTATTGCTAGAGGAGGGAGGAGGCGATGTCCTTCCCTCCCCTTTCTCTCCTGGTTTTGCGTCTCAATTTTCCTCGCGGTTTTCGGACGTATTGTTCTGCGTAGTGCAATAGTGGTGACACTACTATATGTACCACTACTGAATAGTCAAAGGGCAGCCGCGCTCCGCAGCGCTTGATTTACATTTTGACACTCTTCAGATCAGACAGCGCGAAAAAAAGAGGACCCTGATTGAAAAGAAAGAGGCACAGGGAGGCAGGGGGTAGCGGGTGTTTTTTGTGGCTATTTGAGCCCCGCCGCGCATATCCTGCCTCAATTATAATGCCTGGATTGTAATCGGTGTAAGCGCTCCCGCCAGCTTGGAAATTCGCAGCTGAAAAGATCCGAAGAAGAAGAAAGATGAATTGGAGGAAGGAATCAGCTGGTTGGCTTGTCGTCATGGGCTGACAAAGGGTGGACAGAGGCGCTGAGTTGGATTAAATCAGAAGTGATGGTTCTACTGGCTGTTTGATGTACTGCTTGTCCTTGCTTCACACAGCAATATTTTGTTGGGTTTGATGAAGAGTAAACGGTTTGAAGTCATGATTTGATTTTGGGTCTACTGAGCGAGCACCCATCTTCCAGCTCTCTGCACTGCCATCTGATTGCATCACTGCCCAGAATTTCTCTTCATTTCAAACTGCCTGGTGCTATGAACAAGCTCACTGACACCAGTACAAAAGGTTCGTTGGTTGGCTACCTGCTGCCTGACCAAATGCCCCCATTTTGCTTTTCAAGCTGCCCAGTCTTTTGATGCCTACTGCTGCTCATTATACTGGACATTATGCGATCTCTGTGGGTGGCCCTTGTGGTTGTTCTGAGTTCTGGAGTTGCATTGTTGGTGTCCAAGCTGTTGAACCAGGTGCAACCTGCTCACCAACTGCACCGATGGGGCCACCGGCAGCAGTCTATATCAGATGCTGCAGTGAGCCTCATCTCCAGGACTCCAGTGGAGAATGGCTGGATCCTGGTTCCCCATTTCCAGAGGCTGGAACTGGATGGCAGAGATGTGACTTCAGCTGGAGATGTGATGAAACTTAGGACTGTGCAAAAGAGAAGTACAAAGTGGTGGTCGAAGCACAAGAGAAAAGCTAATGCTACCACTACCACCAACTGGGATAATCATAATGCTTTCCAAAGCCATTGCACTGCCATTGCATCTGATGAGTGGAGGAGCTGGAAGAGAACTGATCATCATGACTCTGGAAGGAATCTGAATCTCATGAATGCTTTCTGTATTTATTTGCTGTCTGGGTTACAGGGTGAACGGTATCTGCTGAATTTGACTCGCTTCTCAACTGATTCTGCTGCTGCAGATTATAATGGTGATGCTGCTGTTCATGAATTGAATTACACTGACCCAATGGCAGATTCATTATTTTATTCTACTACAACAACTCAAGGTGCTGCATGGATGGATGAGACAACTGTCTGGCAGAGGTGGAAGCATCTGTACCACATTCCTCCAGTTATTCAAGAAATTGTGGATGAAGACTCAGTGGATTTTGTCACCTGGAACAATTCCACTGGCTGCCTGTTTTATGGCTACTTGCATCGATTGAAGGAGGATGGCCAAATTGTTTCTTCCAACCACCATACCAGCAGCTATTCAGCTGTGCTCAATCTATGCAGGGGAATGGTAAGGAAACATAATTATGTATATGTGCCCATGGCCACAGTCATATTGCATTAAAATGCGATGTCTGGTAGGATTCAGTATTGCTGTATAGTACCGCGGACAGGGGGTAGAGTGACGGAATGGCGATACCGACACGGATCGATAGAGGAGGACATGCCGCGTTGACTACAAAAAACCCCAGCCAAATCCGTCAAGAAATGACGGAGTTATGGCTGTGCAAAGTAGAGCAACCCCGATTTTTAAGGTTTTGACACCTTCTCGGGGGTAGTTTACCCCACAGTGGGGCTAGGGGGCTGCAATTTTTTCCACATCGACAACTACTGGGAGCCTATAGGCATGCAAAATTTGAGCGCTCTACGTGCTCTGGTTCCTGAGTTATAACGCCCGTTACAGTAACCCAGCGAAAATACCTCAAACCATTTCCAACCGTCAATTGGCGCGGAAATTTTTTCCTTTCCGTGTGCACGCTGTTTTTTTCCGTCAATTTGTAGCCCCAACTCTCCTCTTCAAAATGAGGTACCTGCCGATAAAAACGTACCTATGGGAAATTTTACCAGGACGCGCCGGAAGGTCGTCGATTTGAGTGAAAATCGCCAAATCTGGCGATTTCGAAAGCGTCCGTTTTCCGTCCGAATTTTTTTTGAATTTTTGCAATACGCCGGACTTATTCTTCACTCCGGAAATAATTCGGATGGTTTGCCGGGGTTTCCATTATTTTCACCTGATTTACCCCGTTTTACCCGGTATAACACGTGCGTACAGTGTACCGGGCGAGCCGGTAGGCCCGAAAATCGGCTCGGTTCCAATTCGCTGACTTTGTTGGCGTACACTAGCCGTTTTTGCCGGCACGTACCTCGTTTTGTGCGAGTTCTCTGCCTCTACGATGTCCCTCTCGGCCTTTGGCGGCCCATTCTGCCCGTATCATGCATTATATACGACATTATTCGTGCTCATCTGTGCTTCTGTCGTGAATCTGGGAGTGAATTCAATAATCATGGCTGCATACTGCAGTATCTGCTCATCTGCGATGCTATTTTCTACTCAAATACTTTCCCGTTTGCCATAGCTGCTATTTGGCTCTGCTAGCTCACCATTCACCATGGCTGCTACAATTTGCCTCTGTATTCAGACTCCTGCAAAGAAGACATCTGATCCATCACGATTACAAGTTAGTACTAGTACGTGCGTACGTACACGTACATATGTAGACGTATGCATATGCGTATGTTGTTTCCCCATCTGGGTTTCGATCTGGTTACAGTGCCACCGTAGTGATGCCGCGTTCACAAAACGTCTATTATTCGTACGTAAATTCATAAAGCGTATCTAGGAGTACATGGCACACCGCACACAATCATGTACTCCTAGATACGTTTTTACGGACGTTACTGATTTACGGACGTCTTGTCAATGCGGCATCATGCTGCGTTCACCAGACATCCGTAAATCCGTACGTCCGACCTGCACCTGTATGTCTGTCCATACAGCCTCTATGGTAGTACATCGAACGTACGTACGTCGGACATATGGAAGTACGGACATCTTGCGAACGCGGCATGAAACTTACCCAAATATCCCCCATTTCACCCCATGCCCAGGGCTGGCCGCTGTTTAGGCGTTTTCACCTACTGTGCCTTTGAACGTTGTTCTACTGTTTGTAGCGTTTTGCCTTCTTGATTGTTTTAGGCTGTTATTCAAGTCGGATCTGGTCGTGAGGTGACTTCGCAAGGATTCACCTCTTTCAATCAATCGCGTTCCTGTTTCGAGCTGCCACCAGTCAATTTCTGGTCAAATCTCATCAGAACTGCCCATTTCAGCTGATTGCTGCATTCGAGTCAGCCTCTCTTGTCACAGGTGAGTTTTGCACATCAGAGGCGTTGTCCTAACGGCCTCAGCCGTAAGGAATTATTATTGTTGTTTTTGTTGTTACAATATGCCCCCGGGGGTTCGTTATGCCGCAAAACGGCCCAGTTCACCCTGTATGGCGCCGCGCCTGTAGCCTGGCACAGGCTGGCATAAAACACTGGTAGCACAAATGCTATAAACCATGAAATTTTCAAATGCACAAATATTTCGAACAAAACACAGCTCAGGCTGTAATGGTAAACAATAGCAATACTAATGGTTCGAACCATCTTATTTTTGAATACATTTTTTCAAATTGTTCAAAATGAAATGTGTTCGAATATTTCATGGTTTACAGTAGTCCGTCTAGAGACAGCTGTCTCTTGGCCTTTGACCATTTTGCGCAGACTTTCATGTTCCTGAAGAATAGGAAAGTAGTATCTATTTTTCACAGCACGGGCCCTTGACACAACTCACAATCACAATAGACAGACGAAAAATTATGTGAATGCATACTTTGATGGATCTATTGACCAGTTGCGCTAAAATGTTTGGGTGGTCGCAGTCACGCAGTGGTTTAGATCAGTGAACTAAAAACTTACACAACATACTGCGGGTTCACATTGCAACCACCCCAAAATCTTAGCATAACTGGTCATAGGACATTGGTACATGTTTTGCAGACGTTTGGGTATCTTCGACATAAGGATGTATCCTGGGCGAATCCACATGTTGAATTGGTGATGAGATTGCTCAACAACCTGAACATCACCAAGGGAATAGAAAGAAGCAGAAATTGAAGCGACACAATATGGTCAGCAGCAGCAGCAGCTGTTGCCATTTGAAGAACTGCCACATTTCTTATCGCCGAAGAAGAAGCGATGAAGTACCCAGCGATTCAACCTGGTAGACCTTCTGCGTGGCACATAGATGGCTATGAATGAATACGAAAATCACACACATCTCTATGTTTGCAATACTGTATTTGTACTGTGTGATGAGCATTTGCAATTTCTTATTTTTGGGTGGGGCTATTTGCCTTGCTCCAAGAGGAGGTACCATTTTCGCCCTCCTCGCCGATTTGAGCTGCAGTTATCACACATACACAAAGCACGCCGAAGCAATTACTTTTTTGCAATTTTGGTATATTTTTTGAAAAAAGTAATTGCTTTGGCGTGCTTTGCATGTGTGATAACTGCAGCTCAAAAATCGGCGAGGAGGGTGAAAACGGCACCTCCTCTTATAGAGCAAGGCGAATACAAACAAAAAATCGAGAGGTCTCATTGGGGTTGGTTATACACCAGAGAGATATACATGAAGGGGATGATATACACCCAAAAATACAGTACTTATTTTTTATGTCTCATTTTTCCATACTCATTGGTTCATTGGCTGCTGTATCTTTTACAACGTGCTAGTGTTGTGTACTCTGAAAATCTCATGCAAGTGTATGTATGCTACTGTACTTTTATGGGGGAAAACCCAAGTCACAGTGCAAGAAGAGTGGCATGAATAAATAAATATGTCATGGCTATTGCTACATATGGTATGGTTTATTATAGGTTAGGTACAGGGTAAGCAGGGAGATGGGGTAATTTGGGCCATTGCAATCTTTCCTCAATATTTGGACAGGTGGGAGCAAGTCGCAAACTATCTACTACAATATAATGGCCAGGATCAATTTGATTTTACCAACCCAACTATAATCTGGCCAGAAAGAGTTTGCTGTAGGGCTCAAGTCATCCTGTGTAGTTTGCATGTACTTCTGCGAAATAGGAGTACATGAAGCATGGACAGAAATCCACATCTGTGAATCTAGTTTACACATCACGACCTGAGTTCCATAGCGAACTCTTGTTGCTAGACTATTGAGATAGATTGGAGTGGCCCAAATCATCCCACCCCACACTTATCCTGTAGTACATGGACATAAATAGCATGTATTTGTACAGTGCCATAAAACAACGCTGTCTATAGCGCAACCAGCAGGGTCCTGCCATGTGATAGAAATATTATCTCCGTATATAGCCATTGTAGAGAAATGTGGTCAAAAATGCCACAGCTAACTTTTAGCGGGATTTCCAAATCAAAAAACTGCTTGTCTCAAGCTCCTCTCAATTCGAGATCTCAGCGATTTTCTTATGTACTGAAATCGCCAAAATGGGCTCGATCATTGGGCAATTCTAAACTTCGCAAACGCCCAAAAATAAAAAAATGTAGAAATACGCTTCGTGTCAAAGACGATAAAAATGCGCATCGGGCATACAGGGTCGTGGTTTGCGTGGTTTAGTTTAGCGTATTTGGTCGACGCCCATTTTCGACTCAGTACATAGGAACGCAGACTCAATACTGAGAGACAAGCGGTTTTTTGATGAAATCCTAAAATTAGCCTGCGTTTTACCCATTCTCTATGATGGCCTATATACGGAGATATTTCTATCACATGGCAGGAACCTGCTGGTTGCACTTTAGTCCCATTTTCAACAGTGTCATCCATCATTTCATTCGCAAAATCCACCGCCTTATTCTTATGTCATCTTGAGAGATTTCCTTATCCCATGTCTGAACTTTACATGTGGCAACAAAGTTCTCTGCATCGTGTGCACAAAGCATAAAATGTCTGGATGTAGCACCAGCAGAACTCGAAAACAGATGATGAATCAGCAACAGAACTCAAGCACATGGGAAATAAATCATCTTCACAGAATACACCAGCTCTGAAAATAGTCAATATTCACAGGCACATGCAGGCTTATAGGAAAAGCATAGTAGTAAGCCGTATGTCTGCCTGTAATGGTGTAAATTATGGACTGTACATACACCTGCCTTATGGACCATTGCGATTGGGTTGGTCGATAGCAACCCTGTGGTATTTAGGGAAATTTTGGATAGGTGTCTATGGGGTCGTCGACTAATTTGCTGTAAATTCTTCTCTTCACCACCCGCTCCTTTTTCACTGCCTGATGAGATGACTGAACTAAAGACGACCAGCAGGTTTCTGCCTGTGATAAAAATATCTCAGTAAGTAGCAATCTAGAGCAACTGGTCAAGAATGCCATGGATAACTTTTAGCGGGATGTCCAAATCAAAAAACCTTTCTTCTAACTTTCTCAGTGTCGAGATCTCGCCGATTTTCTTAATATGGAAACGCTAAAAATCGCGTTGACCAAATACGCAAAACTAATCAGCGCATATCGTTAGCGCAACAATAATGTTGTATGAAGCTTCTTTGAATCGAACGCAATAGCAATAGAATCGCAAAGAAATGAAATTTTTCTTGTTTCGTTTGTAGAATTCGGGAATTAGGGGCGCGCAGTTTCGTGTTATGCGCAGTTTAGTTATGCGTATTTGGTCGACACCCATTTTGGCGATTTCAGTACATAAGAAAATCGGCGAGATCTCGAAAATGAGAACAGATAGAAGCAAACGGCTTTTTGATTTGGAAATCCCGCTAAAATTATCCGTGGCATTCTTGACTCTTGCTCTATGATTCTACTTACTGAGATATTTTTATCACACGGCAGAAACCCGGTCGTACTTTACATTACACCCCCATTGGCACTATCTAAACTTATACGGTCAACCAACCCCATTGCAACAACGCAACTGGTCAATACGTAGTAGCATAAAGGCATAGCACCATATTACAGGGTGAACTGGGCCGTTTTGCGGCATAACGAACCCCCGGGGGCATATTGTAACAACAAAAACAACAATAATAATTCCTCACGGCTGAGGCCGTTAGGACAACGCCTCTGATGTGCAAACTCACCTGTGACAAGAGAGGCTGACTCGAATGCAGCAATCAGCTGAAATGGGCAGTTCTGATGAGATTTGACCAGAAATTGACTGGTGGCAGCTCGAAACAGGAACGCGATTGATTGAAAGAGGTGAATCCTTGCGAAGTCACCTCACGACCAGATCCGACTTGAATAACAGCCTAAAACAATCAAGAAGGCAAAACGCTACAAACAGTAGAACAACGTTCAAAGGCACAGTAGGTGAAAACGCCTAAACAGCGGCCAGCCCTGGGCATGGGGTGAAATGGGGGATATTTGGGTAAGTTTCATGCCGCGTTCGCAAGATGTCCGTACTTCCATATGTCCGACGTACGTACGTTCGATGTACTACCATAGAGGCTGTACGGACAGACATACAGGTGCAGGTCGGACGTACGGATTTACGGATGTCTGGTGAACGCAGCATGATGCCGCATTGACAAGACGTCCGTAAATCAGTAACGTCCGTAAAAACGTATCTAGGAGTACATGATTGTGTGCGGTGTGCCATGTACTCCTAGATACGCTTTATGAATTTACGTACGAATAATAGACGTTTTGTGAACGCGGCATCACTACGGTGGCACTGTAACCAGATCGAAACCCAGATGGGGAAACAACATACGCATATGCATACGTCTACATATGTACGTGTACGTACGCACGTACTAGTACTAACTTGTAATCGTGATGGATCAGATGTCTTCTTTGCAGGAGTCTGAATACAGAGGCAAATTGTAGCAGCCATGGTGAATGGTGAGCTAGCAGAGCCAAATAGCAGCCATGGCAAACGGGAAAGTATTTGAGTAGAAAATAGCATCGCAGATGAGCAGATACTGCAGTATGCAGCCATGATTATTGAATTCACTCCCAGATTCACGACAGAAGCACAGATGAGCACGAATAATGTCGTATATAATGCATGATACGGGCAGAATGGGCCGCCAAAGGCCGAGAGGGACATCGTAGAGGCAGAGAACTCGCACAAAACGAGGTACGTGCCGGCAAAAACGGCTAGTGTACGCCAACAAAGTCAGCGAATTGGAACCGAGCCGATTTTCGGGCCTACCGGCTCGCCCGGTACACTGTACGCACGTGTTATACCGGGTAAAACGGGGTAAATCAGGTGAAAATAATGGAAACCCCGGCAAACCATCCGAATTATTTCCGGAGTGAAGAATAAGTCCGGCGTATTGCAAAAATTCAAAAAAAATTCGGACGGAAAACGGACGCTTTCGAAATCGCCAGATTTGGCGATTTTCACTCAAATCGACGACCTTCCGGCGCGTCCTGGTAAAATTTCCCATAGGTACGTTTTTATCGGCAGGTACCTCATTTTGAAGAGGAGAGTTGGGGCTACAAATTGACGGAAAAAAACAGCGTGCACACGGAAAGGAAAAAATTTCCGCGCCAATTGACGGTTGGAAATGGTTTGAGGTATTTTCGCTGGGTTACTGTAACGGGCGTTATAACTCAGGAACCAGAGCACGTAGAGCGCTCAAATTTTGCATGCCTATAGGCTCCCAGTAGTTGTCGATGTGGAAAAAATTGCAGCCCCCTAGCCCCACTGTGGGGTAAACTACCCCCGAGAAGGTGTCAAAACCTTAAAAATCGGGGTTGCTCTACTTTGCACAGCCATAACTCCGTCATTTGTGGACGGATTTGGCTGGGAATTTTTTTGTTAGATGCGTCATGTCCTCCTCTATCAGCCGGTGTCGGTAGCGCCATTCGCAAAGTGTACCCCCTGTCCGCGATATTCTCAACCCCACCTGAAATCGCATTTTAAAAGTTCCCTTAATTTAATGTCCATTACGTCCATTAATTCTGTTTCTCTCTCCTCCCTCCACCACTTGTTGTTTTCTCTTTCCTACTGAGATGATTGGGTTCATGTTGTTTGTCCATCTCCTTACACTCCCTTTCCTCTGTCAGGTCAAGGTGGTTGGTTGCGGTTTTAGTCTGCTGGTGAGGCAAGAGACTACTCTTTCTCTAGTCTAGGCTGGGGAGCTAACACTACGTACTAACTATTGTTATGTCACACATCTGCATACCATTGAATATGTTGTGCAAAGGGATGACGGCTGTCTTGTCACAAGTTGTCACCTTCAATAAAATCGCCTCCTGCCCTCCTCGGCTGGTCAGTGGTTTTAGCGATGAGGTTTTAGATTAGGCAGGCGTCTGTCACTGTTCGCATGCTGTATGGACTTTGATGGATGAAAATAGCGTCTGCTGTTGGCCAGTCGGATTTTGATTTGTCGCATATTGCCATTGCCACTTGTAGAGACAGGCAGGCCTATGGAAATAAGAAAGGAGAGAAGATTGAGGCAGAAAGGGAGAGGATGGGTTTATTTTATTACTCAGTTGTGTCTGTTTATGGTTAGAGTCTAGTCTTTCACACTCACACTTCATCGCAGCTAAATCACTCTGTTGTTCACGCATATCCCATCCCACCATCTCATAATAGAGGAGAGTGATACATGGACCGTTTTATTGGTTTGCCGGCATGCATCGTTTGTCGAACGTGGCCTATAGGCGCCATAAAGTGTGTTACAATGACCGGATGGGGACATCTTGTCTTTTATTGTTGTTATTGAGCCCAGTCTAGGAAATGCGTCAAAATGTTCTTGCCCTATTGGCGCCTCAAAATCAAAGGTCATTGCGCAGGGCTGGATGGACGGACACTATTCACATTCACACTGTTGCATTGATTTTGTCACAACGCAATACATATTACGTCATGACCAAGCACCTAGTACCTAGCAGTAAAGTTGATTAAACATGCAAGAAGCAAAAAAGTTTTTGTTTTTGTTTTAGTTTGGAACCCTGATATTGGATGATGGAGTCTATTTTATCGAGCCTGTGGTATCCACAAATGATGAGCAGCTGCGGGATAACCAGCTGCATCTTTTGTACAGGTACAGGGTTCCCCATAAAAAACAATCAGGCATCATTAATTTTCCGTCATTACTATTTTTCTTTTGTTTGTTTTGATATTTTGTTTATGTTTAGGTACAAAACTGAAACATTCCACAAGGATGAGATTCTTCACGACTTTGACCTAAAAGAGGACAATTTGCTCATGCTGCCAGAGGAAAGGAAGGAATTTCAGTACTTCGCAGAAGGTAATAAGAAGAAAAGTTTGGCAATCAGAGCAATCATTAGCTGCTATGCACATTTTGTGAAATTGGGCGGAAAATTCGGCTGCTATTTGTGTCCTCTTATTGGGCACAACAAGCTAGCAGGCGATCGGGGAAAATTGCAAATTGTATCCTAAATTTCTGTTGTGCATTACGGTGCAATCAGCGCCGTTGATTTTTTTCTGCCCTGTTGTTTGTTCTTTTTCATTTAGGAGGGGATTTGTTTGAAACTTTTAGGCTGATTGACTGACAGTAGCTAAAGCTACCTAGTCACACAACGTCGCGCCCAAAAGCCAAAAGACAAATAATTGACAACCGCAAAATTACGCAGTAGGCCTATCCCACACAGATAAGCTCCGTATCAGAACAAAAGGCTTTGTGGCGGTATGGTCAAAGGTTCTTGCAATGCACACCAACCAGGACTATGAGCGTGAACTTTGTTCGTATGGTCACTGGCGTGCTAAACTCAAATTCCTAGCAAGGCAAGGCAGGGTTGTTGGCCAAAAATTAGAAGAAAATTTTAAAGAGAAACTAGGGAGCAAATATTTGCGCGAATAAAGCGCAATTTGTCAAGGTAGTGTTCAGCAATACATAGCGGCGCCTTGTGCTTTTGGGGGAAGGTAACTTCAAGATTGACCCTCATTGTTTTGAGGTAAAAGTGATGAATGGAGCGTAACAGTTGTTGGGGTATGGTGGTAGCTGGGTTATTATTGGGTTAGGTTCGGATTTTCCCGAAAGCTTTTTGAGGTTTGCATATGATTTCGGAACGGAACAGGCGGCTCCTAATTGGCCTAATGAATGCTAATTGAAATGAGGGGCAAACAGAGCACGCCACTTATCTATCGGATTGCTATCACTTGCTTGCTTGCTTGCGTACCCTAAAATGGTCACATTACATGCTTCATGCATTATTTGGAATTATTGAGCTCTCTTGTTTGCATACGCAATATTGTAAGCTAGCTGAGAGACGTATGTTTTTCATTTTCTGTTGTTTATGCAAGCCAAAACCCGCTGAAGTGTTTGCCCTCGCAGCTTTTTATTTCCTGCTGTATCGTCAGGATGGACCGAAACCCTTTCTCAAGTTTTTGGCAGCGGTTTTATTTCCCTCTTTGCCTTTCGGTAGTAAATTGTCTTGCGCCCGCGGAAGCAAAACAAAAATCTGGGCAAAATATAATAAAGGAGCTAGCTGGCAGAAAGCACAACAATAAAAGAAAAGAAAGAGAGGCGGCGGGTTTAAAGGGTGATAATGTAATGCGTCGTGCATAGCCGTATACGGACGATAAAGTGTCAAGTAAAAGGATGGGCCACCTTGATATTTTGATGCGGGGTGTTTGGAAAATGTTTGACGCTTTCTCTTTCCAACTCACAGCTAATCTGTGAAAATCAGGGATATAGACAAGGCATTACAATATTACTACAGGGGAGGTGATCGCTAGGCTGATAAATTGCTGACCCCAAGGAGCAGATACGGCTAGAACCTTGTAGAACTTGTTAGTGAAAAAGCAGCAAGAACAAACGGCTTATCAGTATTGATGGACGTAAAATTAAGCCTGCCACGCCACAACATCTTTTTTGTTGATATGGAAAGGGGCCAGCTTCTGATTTGTGAAAATCAAAAAGTTTGAGGGCGCCATGCCGTTTTATGTTTCTAATTGGCGGAAAGTATGGACTATGGTCCGTAAAAATAATAAGGGAAAAATTGAGACCAGGTTCCCCCGGGAATTTTAAAACGAAGTTTTTCTGTGCATCCAGACATACAGTACATACTGAACTGACGTACGTAGGTGCATTGCGTACATACGTATTTTTGCTGAGGTCTCTTCGTAGGTTTGCATTTTTTGTTTTTTTACGCAATTATGGATTTTTGCTTTTTAGCCGACGAATTTTACCCGTCCGACAATGACGACGACGACGGGCGAAGGAGAAGCAAGGGAAGAAAGAAGCGCGGTATTTATTCCAGCGAACACTACATCGAAGTTCTGGTAGTAACCGACGTGAAAATGATGCAATACCATCGAGAAAACCTGGAGAACTACGTGCTTACACTGTTTTCTACGGTAGGTGATAAAGTACGCATTGCAATAGCGCTGTATTGACAGTAGACTACGTAGGGTACTGTGGGGTAAACTCGGCCATTGAGCAGCTTGCTATACAGCAAATGATGAACCAAATACGTAGCTCATTTGAAAGAGGAGAGCTCAAGGAATTGATTGCTGTAATATTTGTCTCTATCGGTCCATTGGTGGCTGAGATATGCAGCCCTGAAACTAATAGGTGGCCGGATTTTCTCATCCCCGGGTTTACCCGACAGTACCCTACATTATGAACCAGTTGCGCTAAGAATAATGGGTGGTCGCCAGCTGAGCCCTCTGTATGGTATTACGCTTTTTCAGTGCATTTTTAATCGGTAAGGCAAAGGGGCAAGGAAAAATGTACTGAGGGGTCAGCTGACGACCATCCATAATTCTTAGCGCAACTGGTCCATAGTACGGCCAGATAGAGCCGCTATTGCTGCTACCTCCCAGGGGTTCGATTCCTGCCCACGCCCCTATTTTTCTTTTTCTTTTCTTCCAGGTAGCCGCCATTTATCGCCATCCGACGCTGAAGGCGTTCGCTATTTTCTCTCCCAGTGGTTCGATTCCTGCCCACGCCCCCTATTTTTCTTTTTCTGTTCTTCCAGGTAGCCGCCATTTATCGCCATCCAACGCTGAAGGCGGATGTAAATGTGGTGGTGGTGCGAATTCTGAAGCTTTCTCGGCCCACGGACGGTCCGTTGATCACGGACAATGCGCAGGATACGTTAAGGCAGTTTTGTCGTTGGCAAGCGATGATGAACGATAAGACGGACGGCAGACCGGGACATCACGATGTGGCAATTTTGCTCACGAGGTAATTTGTGAATGGCGGTGCCGCGTTCAGTTCACCATACGTCCGTAAATCCGTTCCTAGATACGTACGGACTTACGGGCTTCTAAGTACGGGCTTACGGACTTAGTGAACGCAGCATGGGTGTGTACGTACCGTATTTTTGGGTGTATATCCCCCCCCCCCCCCCATTGTATATCCCCCCCAGTGTATAACCCCCCCCCCATTGGCAAAACATAAATTTTGCCCAGTGTATATCCCCCCCTGGTGTATAACCCCCCATGTACTGGAAGGTACCTAGCCTACCTATGTAAGCTGGTCATAAGCTAACTATAGCTACTCCTACACCAAGCTACTATGCCTATAAGCTTAGTTGAGCATGTCTTGTACTAGAATAACCCTGTTTTGACCGCGATTATGCCCTAAAACACATACTTTTGACCTCAAAAACATGCCTCTACACACCTCTCAAAAACATAAATTTTGCCCAGTGTATATCCCCCCCCCCCCCCCCCCCATTGTATATCCCCCCCCCCCCCCCCCCCCCCAGTGTATA
>JASAMW010007105.1:0-18418 GCA_030247985.1 Epsilonema sp. ZAB3_2
GGGTTACCCTGCACCGATCAGTCGCATGGCTGTAATTTTTTCAAACGGTAAGTAAATGGCTTTGGATGTCTTTGTAGATCTTTTTCCTTCTCTGCACCCCCAGAAAGAATTCGAGAGTCATCAAATCTGGTGATTATGGCTCCTCAGCTGAGGATGCAGCACTGATGAGGCGCGAGCAGCGCTGATGAGAAATGCGACAATCTCCAAGCATGCCAAAGAATTCAAGAGTCATCAAATCTGGTGATTATGGCTCCTCAGCTGAGGATGCAGCACTGATGAGGCGCGAGCAGCGCTGATGAGAAATGCGACAATCTCCAAGCATGCCACCAACAATGTCAATGTTTATTCGCTATGGGTTCCATCTTGCTGAAACTAATTTTTTTCTAGCTTCATTCAGCCTGTCTCTGCTTCTCTGGAAATGAACCTTAGGCACCTTTTTTATGGTACCTTCCAAACCTTAGGCACCTTCCAAACATACTGAGCCTTCCGCATTACATTGCTGACCAGTTTAAAATTTAACCCCTCCTGTATGCTGAGATATGGCTGCTGGTAGGCCCAAATTGCCCCTCATGTGCCCGCCACTTTTTTCACAAGTTCTTACCATCATTCTATTCCATTTTCTTCACTGATTTCGGTTTGGGGCATGCCCCTTCGAAATTTTGATCAATATGCCATGATATAGTCGAAAACGAGGTAATTTTGGCTAATTCTTATCATTTTCGTCAATTTTTGTGGTGTATTTAATTTAGATATCGATTTTCCTTCACTATGTACGTAACCAAAAATATATAATTCTGCTTAGGGGAAGAATGGACGACTTAGTGTATACGCACAGAGCATTCGTAAAACCCAATTAATTGGATATCCAAATAATTGGATATTTCAAATACCCAAAAAATTGGGGCCAATATCTGCCAGGGATGCTCTGTGCGTATACACTAAGTCGTCCATTCTTCCCCTAAGCAGAATTATATATTTTTGACGTAACTGCCAACTCAGCTCAGCCTATCTTTACTGCATGAACGTACGTACGTACAGTCACCTCAATACTCACATCCTACAACATGAGTAACGACTGCACCTGAGCGATACATAGTAGATCCGCGGCTGCACATCGTTGACAGCTGCTGGTTGGAGCTGCTACTGTCAGCGTTGTACCATCAGATCCGCAATCTGCACACCGCCGGTCGCCAGCTCCATTCCGCTTCATCCTAGCTCCTGCGCCTCGACCTTACGTACAATGTACAGAATAAGAGTCACATTGAGCATATATACGAAGAGATAATGGCTTTTCGCCTTTTCTGGTAGCAAAACTTCCAACAGCTTCCACAAGAAACAATTCTTCTTCTTCAAGCTCCGTGAGCAACTTCGAATCATCAACAGAATAACAAATATGAACACAACGTAAACCATTTCAAGATTAGTCTTTGTTGCACGTACTCCTGTAATACTTACGAACTACGGTATCACGGCTGTCACCCCTATCGTCATCATATCATATTCCTTCATATAGTACTCCAATCATAATCCTTCATATCATATTCCTGATGCCTTGTCGGGCAGGCGAGCAAGTTAGCGAAGCACCGAGAACAACGAAAGAGGTATGAAGTTATGCATTCTTGGTATCTTACATCTACTAACAAATAGGGCTGATGTGTGTGTGTGTGATGCGATAAACTCGCTCAGTTTTGCAGCTACAGCATTCACTAATGGCTCATTCGAAAGCTTATAAGCCCAAGGGCGCCAGGAAGCCCTTCGATTTTTGATTTGATCAGCCGATCACCAATAATCGATCGATAATCGATATTTTAGTACTAAAAGCGCGCAGATTCGCTCACACTCACTCAATTTTGCAGCTACAGCGTCCATCTAGGGCTCTTCAAAGAGCTTATGCCCTCGAGGACGCCAGGAAGGCCTTCGATTTGTGAGATGATCAACCGATCACCAATAATCGATCGATAATCGATATTTTAGTACTAAAAGCGCGCAGATTCGCTCACACTCACTCAATTTTGCAGCTACAGCGTCCATCTAGGGCTCTTCAAAGAGCTTATGCCGTCGAGGACTCCAGGAAGGCCTTCGATGTTTGATCTGATCAGCCGATCACCAATAATCGATCGATAATCGATATTTTAGTACTAAATGCCACAGAAAGCAAACGACGCAGGTTTTCAAGCCAGCGTTAGCAAATGGTCACGCCCGAAAATGCACACGGGAATAAAACGCGAGATGCGCTAAAGGGTTGCCAGATCTGCAAAGGGTTGCCAGATTGCTAAATGCGCAAAAAGGCTGCCAGACCTGCAAAAGGGTTGCTACATGCACCATTTTCGACTGATGCTGTGCAAGATTGTCAGATCTATGCGGAAAAGGGGTTGCCAGATCTGCCATCATATAGGGTTGCCAGATATGCAACTTTTAGCCAACTACCCAAAATGGTTGCCAGATCCATAATAAGTTGACAGATCATGATCTACAACAGGGTTGCCAGATCTGCAAAAGGGTTGCCAGATTTGCAAACGGGTTGCCAGATGCATAGAGATTGTCCCCTTTACTGCTGCGAAGCTGCAAAGGGCCACTGGTAGCTAAGATTGCTGCGGGGGAATAGAAGACGGACTGGCCGATCGAAAATGTGTTGGTCACGCTTGTGTAGAAAACATACTTATTAGTAGTGGACAGGGGGAGGGAGGAGTGACCAGAGAAAATAAACGCCTTTCCTCCGTCTTCTATTAACTCGAGGCAATATTACCCATGTTACGACAAAAGCAAACATTATGGTACACAACCCGTAAACGTACAAGACGCGTAGCTATGTAACCCGACACAAGTGTATCACCATGACACCATTAGAAAGACACGTATGTGTGTTAGTATCTTAAAAATGATGAAATTTCGCGCTTTTTGATATAAAATAAAGTATTTTTTCCCTTTTGCATTTAAATAAAATATAATAAATAAAATGATTGGTCATTAGTATCATTTAAGAAACGTTTTCTGTAGCAGTTGCATAGTATGCGGATGGGGGGTATTTTTGGAAATCGAGATAATATACCTATCGGATTCCCCATCAAAAACTGCATATGTGGATGAATTTTGAAAGAAAATTTTCTTCAGGCATCATCGAGATATTGAGGGGTAAAGGTTGGAAGGTCGCATTTTGCCGTTTTTCAGCATTTTCAGCCATATTTCAGCAACCAGAGTGTGTAGCGGGCTATAATTTGGCACACATATATGCCCCATAGGGACCCATGTCTGGACCAAATTTGAGCCCAATCCGCCACTTGTATGGCGAGATAATAGTGTCGGAAAGCTCTAACTTAAGAAAGGTTTTCTGTAGCGGTTGCATAGTACGTGGAAGGGGGGTACTTTTTGTAAATCGAGATAATATGCCTATCGGATTCCCCATCAAAAACTGCATATGTAGATGAAGTTTTAGGAAAAAATTTGTTCAGGCATCATCGAGATATTCATGGGTAAAGGTGGGCAGGTCGCATTTTTGCCGTTTTTCAACGTTTTTAGCCATATTTCAGCAACCACAGGGCTTAGAGGGCTACAATTTGGTAAACACGTACATCCCCTAGGGACCCAAGTCTGGACCAATTTTGAGCCCAATCGGCCACCTGTGTGGCGAGATATAGCGTCACAAAGTGCATTTCTGTATATTTTGCACCTGTTGCAAATTTAGTTTTTTGAATACCATGGCGCGAATACATGCCCTGCACGGGGTAAAATTTTTACAGCAAGTAGAGAAGGGTTAGGCCTAAGAACTTTAGTACTACCGCAAAAAATCTCTATAATTGGAATTGGGACTACAGTCCTCTCAAATAGTGAAAAATACAGCAAAAATTTTCCCGCCTTTTTTATTTTTCAAGATAAATGAGCAATACCACTGAAATTTTTTCCTTGTAAGTAGCCTATCTTATGTAGAATTTGATGTAGATTTCAAAAATAACATTGTTTTTCCCAAAAAATTTAACCCCTAGCATATAATTTTGCAAAAGTAGTATATTTTTGTGAATTTTGGGTAAGGGTTAAATTTTTTGGGAAAAACAATTTTATTTTTGAAATCTACATCAAATTCTACATAAGATAGGCTACTTACGAGGAAAAAGTTTCAGTGGTATTGCTCATTTATCTTGAAAAATAAAAAAGGCGGGAAAATTTTTGCTGTATTTTTCACTATTCGAGAGGACTGTAGTCCCAATTCCAATTATAGAGATTTTTTGCGGTAGTACTAAAGTTTTTAGGCCTAACCCTTCTCTACTTGCTGTCAAAATTTTACCCCGTGCAGGGCATGTATTCGCGCCACGGTATTCAAAAAACTAAATTTGCAACAGGTGCAAAATATATAGAAATGCACTTTGTGACGCTATATCTTGCCATACAGGTGGCCGATTGGGCTCAAAATTGGTCCAGACTTGGGTCCCTATGGGATGTATGTGTGTACCAAATTGTAGCCCTCTAAGCCCTGCGGTTGCTGAAATATGGCTAAAAACGTTGAAAAACGGCAAAAATGCGACCTGCCCACATTTACCCATGAATATCTCGATGATGCCTGAACAAATTTTTTCCTAAAACTTCATCAACATATGCAGTTTTTGATGGGGAATCCGATAGGCATATTATCTCGATTCACAAAAAGTACCCCCCTTCCGCCTATACTACAGGCTACTCTCAATCCTTACAGAAAACGTCTCTTAAGTATTTTGCACCTGTTGCAAATTCGGTTATATGAATACCACGGCGCGAATACATGCCCTGCACAGGGTAAAATTTTGACAGAAAGTAGAGCAGGGTTAGGCCTAAAAACTTTAGCACTACCGCAAAAAAATCTCTATATTTGCAATTGGGACTACAGTCCTCTTGAATAGTGAAAAATGCAGCAAAAATTTTCCCGCCTTTTTTATTATCCAAGATAAATGAGCAATACCACTGAAACTTTTTCCTCGTAAGTGGCCTATCTTATGTAGAATTTGATGTAGATTCCAAAAATGAAATTGCTTTTCCCAAAAAATTTAACCCTTACCCAAAAATTCACAAAAATATACTACTTTTGCAAAATTATATGCTAGGGGTTAAATTTTTTGGGAAAACCAATTTTATTTTTGAAATCTACATCAAATTCTACATAAGATAGGTTACTTATGAGGAAAAAATTTCAGTGGTATTGCTTTTTTATCTTGGATAATAGAAAAAGTGGGAGCATTTTTGCTGAATTTTTCAACTTTCAAGAGGCCCATAGTCAAAATTGTAACTCTATGAAAATTTTGCTGTAGTAATAAAGTTTGTAGGCCTAACCCTGCTCTACTTTCTGTCAAAATTTTACCCCGTGCAGGTCATGTATTCGCGCCGTGGTATTCATATAACCGAATTTGCAACAGGTGCAAAATACCTTAAGTTTGAGCTTTCCGACGACACTATATCTCGCCTTACAAGTGGCGGATTGGGCTCAAATTTGGTCCAGACATGTGTCCCTATGGGGCATGTAGGGCTGCCTACTACTTACTATTTATTTATACTATTACTAGAATTCGCAGATTCTAGCATAAATTACTAAAATTAATTCTAGTATACTGAAATTAAATGTAGTATACTGCCATATTTCTACACCGTTTAGCTCGTTTTAACCTTTATTAACTCAATATTTGACAGAAGAAATGCAATAAAACGCAAAGATTTCTTTGTTTTTCGCTATTTTCACGTTCCATCACATCTTTTTCTGTCAAAAAATACAGGTATGAGGGGTAATTTTCATCATTTCCATCTGGTTTAGCAGTCCTATTACTACCTTTTATACTACTAGTATACTATACCACAATTAAAATTTTTAATTTTAGTATACTATACTGTACTAGAATTAAAACTTCACCCCTTATACTACACTATACTATACTACAATCAAAATTTAATTTTAGTAGGCAGCCCTGTATATGTATGCCAAATTGTAGCCCGCCACACACTCTGATTGCTGAAATATGGCCAAAAACACTGGAGCTGGGGCAGATGTGGCTGTGCATGCCATTATGTCCAAGGCCACGTTTTGGAGTTGAGATTGAGATATATCTCCAACTCTTCCTCTCCTACACCTGTCTGTCTCCCCCTGTTGTCTGCCAATGGCCAGCTCTATCACTAGGTACTAGGCGCTGGGTCGTTTGTGTGTGTGCGCTTGCGTGGCTACTCATTCCTTACTTTCGTCTGATGTTGACCATCATGCGTGCGCAGCTTCAGCCTCTCCACGTGGGCCATGAGGGCTCTGAAAAGTAGGCGCGTATGCAAAAACGAAGGGAGCGCACCTCCGCCGACGCCACACATTCGATAGGGCAACAGAGCACAAAATGGTAGAAAATGTACACGTTGAAAATGGGATCTGACAGCATACATACACTGCTGCTCCTTCATCCGCTCCTTCCCGCCAGCGAACATGAGGCCGATGTTTCTCTCCGAGCCCATGGTGCTATTCTTGACCTGCTGAATCCACGGGGCGGCCTGATGGAAGGGGAAGTCAGCTCTGTGCGTATCGGGGACCAACCTGACCCCGCTAGTCACCCATGCGAGCATGCGAGAGAGCCCTAGCTGCTTGTTCGGCAGTTCAAAACCAAAACTCACAGCCAACTCCTGTAGATCAATCACCTTGATGACTCTCCTATCTCGCGCCTGACTCACCAGTCATACCTTGATCCCAAAGGTCCTCTGAAACACGTCGTCTTCTCCCTTCCAATTCACCACAATGAAAACATGCTGCGGATCTGTCAGGAAGTCTTCCAGCTCCTTCAGTAGCTTCGACAACTCCCTCGGTCTGCAGCGCAGGTTCTCCTTTACCCCGCCTCTCCTTGCAGCATGGGACTCCACCTCCGCAGCATCTGACCACCAGTCGAATGAGTCGGGAGTGTCGGACGTCTTCAAAAGCACTCCTTTCCCACGTAGGCATGCATCACCACATCCCGCAGGTACACACTGTGCGCACTCCCGTCAGGGCCGGAAATCTGCAGAATACTGAGAAAATCGCCACAGGAGTAACAAAATCTGGCAGGGACCATTCCGTACAGTTGATGCTGATATTCCAAAAAATTGGCCCAATTGTTCTGCCCGCCCCCTGGTGGCGAATTTTCTCTGTTGGTGGCCATTGTGCTGAAATGTTCAGAATCGAGGCCGAATACTTTGTAGTCGCTCCCAAACCACAGAAAATCACCAACCGGTAGAAAGTCGTTGCTGTGATGCAGGTCTCGGACCATCTCTGTCACCTTCACCTGCGAGTTCACCTCATTGGAAGCTACCAGTGGAGGAAGACCGGGGTCGAGGCCGATCTGCGCTTGACCTGCTGAATCCACGGGGCGGCCTGATGGAAGGGGAAGTCAGCTCTGTGCGTATCGGGGACCAACCTGACCCCGCTAGTCGCCCATGCGAGCATGCGAGGGAGCCCTAGCTGCTTGTTCGGCAGTTCAAAACCAAAACTCACAGCCAACTCCTGTAGATCAATCACCTTGATGACTCTCCTATCTCACACCTGACTCACCAGTCGTACCTTGATCCCAAAGGTCCTCTGAAACACGTCGTCTTCTCCCTTCCAATTCGCCACAATGAAAACATGCTGCGGATCTGTCAGGAAGTCTTCCAGCTCCTTCGGTAGCTTCGACAACTCCCTCAGTCTGCAGCGCAGGTTCTCCTTTACCCCGCCTCTCCTTGCAGCATGGGACTCCACCTCCGCAGCATCTGACCACCAGTCGAATGAGTCGGGAGTGTCGGACATCTTCAAAAGCACTCCTTTCCCACGTGGGCATGCATCACCACATCCCGCAGGTACACACTGCGCGCACTCCCGTCAGGGCTGGAAATCTGCAGAATACTGAGAAAATCGCCACAGGAGTAACAAAATCTGGCAGGGACCATTCCATACAGTTGATGCTGATATTCCAAAAAATTGGCCCAATTGTTCTGCCCGCCCCCTGGTGGCGAATTTCCTCTGTCGGTGGCCATTGCGCTGAAATGTTCAGAATCGAGGCCGAATACTTTGTAGTCACTCCCAAACCACAGAATATCACCAACCGGTAGAAAGTCGTTGCTGTGATGCAGGTCTCAGACCATCTCTGTCACCTTCACCTGCGAGTTCACCTCATTGGAACCTACCAGTGGAGGAAGACCGGGGTCGAGGCCGATCTGTGTTCTCAGCAGCAAATTCACCAGGTCATGCTGATTCTCGCCCTCTGGCAGTGGAAATTTGAGCGCGCGTTGGCAGTTGAGCTCAGTGGCATACAAGGGATTGCAGCGATGAAGCGAAATGTACTGCTCTTTCATTCCTTCCTTCTGCACCCAAGGCTCCGTCCACCAACAGTCACCATCTGCCATCGCCTCCACCCAACGGACGTCCTCACGGTTGACCGTCATTCCTCCAGCAGGGCGCATGCACGCCTCGGCCAATTTGGCCTTTTGAGGGGGCGGAGAATGTCGATTCAACCATTCCAGCTCCCGTCTGGTGAGATATCCTGGAAGCACACTCACAATTTCCATACCCCCACCATACGTACCGAGCATACCCCAGGATTGCGGCTCTTTCCTCTTTTGGGCTGCAAATCGTACTTTCCACTTTTGCCCCGGTGGAGCTCAGCGGTAGGAATCTTGTTGCACTTAGCCCTCTCTAAAAACGACGTCTGTTTTCTACCCTCAGACGCAGATTCTCTGGGCTGCCCAACACAGTTGCTCAGTGGAGTCAATTCTGACTTTGCCTTAATTATGATAAAGTTGATGTAACAATGGGTCAGACCAGAGAAAGAGAGATGGTGAAACTTTTACCCCACAACGTTTCGGTTCATAAACTTGAGCCTTCATCAGGTGGCTTGCAACTATGGGTAAAAACCTTAATTAATAAGGCCTTAATTAATAAGGCCTTTGAGCGCCGTCTGTGCTTGAGGTCGTGGATGCGAGTTGGATGATGTGCCTTTCTGCTGACCAAACTTTTTGCGCAGAGTTTTATCAATTGGTCTGAGCTTTGCCTCCCTTCTTACCCTATCCTCAGAGGCACAGTGCTGACCCGCCTCCCTTTCCGCTCTGCTCATCATACTCTGAGGCATTGGCCCCTGTCATGCTCAGCCAATGCCAATTCCTCCATCCTTTCCTCATCATCATCAAAAAAATCATCACAGTCATTTTCCCTACTGTCCCTAGGCAATATCACAGTTTTCTTCTCTGGATCGATCTTGCCATAGGCGATAGGCGATATGCTCTGAAGATAGGTGAAAGAAAATGGAACGGAATGCAGGAAGAACAACTGGGCCTATTCGAGCCAGAAACGTTTCCAAATCAAAACGCAGTTTTTTATTGTCAAACTTGAGCAAAAATACAAAATGCGGCTACACATACATAAAATAAAATGCAACTCACAAGGTTTAGGTCTATGTATGTATGTACAGTATAGAATACACAGTTGAAACGTACATAGAGGAACACAAACCATAAAGTCCAGTAAATGCAGTAGGTACATAGTACCTACATACTTTACTTTATACCAAGTTATACTGTCAAAGCAATCCAGAAAGGCGCTGCTTCACAATTGTCGCCACAACAAACACTCAAGATTACAAAACCCCAAGTAGGCCTACTTATTCATTCAATGTTCATTGTTGATTATAGCTGCGCGATTATTCAATGGTGCGGATGGCGCTTTTGCTGCTAGCGTTGGACATGCTGGAGATTGGGCGCTTGAAAGGATCTCCTCGCTGAAGTGGCATGCGCTGTCGCTGTCCTCCAGCAGATGATAGCAGCATACGATATCCGGTGGGCATTGGAGGTTGCAGAGGCAAGCGAGGCTGGTACACCTTGCTCGTTCCTGGCTGCAGCAAGCCCGCCAGATCCTCCTCTTCCTTCTCCGACTGTTGAATGTAGTCGTTGATGACCTCCTCCTCCTCCTCGTCGTCCTGAGTTGCCTGACCCATGAATGTGTTGAATCGGCTCCTCTTTCGCGCCCTCACCACTCCGCCGGTACTATGAGCCATTTCTTCGTGCAGCCCTGCCAGCTGCAGCCCCACGCGGACTTCGTTTTCTCTCGCGACTCTTTGCACAGCCCTTTGAGCCCTGTTCTTCCAAAGCCCTAAGTCCTGGCGTGCCTAGCAAAAGCTGCTCTCCAGTAGCCGCCTCATTCGCAAAGCAAGAACTTTGGCAATTCTGCCTTCGAACAATACTGTAATGTTCCATATATAGCCCCCTCTCGTGTATAACCCCCTCGTGTATAGCCCCCCAAATCGGCCACTAATGTCATTTGCCCTCGTGTATAGCCCCCCTATTGCGAACCGCGAAAAGCAAGGGAAATCAAGTGTTTTTACGCTAAAAACAGCGTTTTTGAGGTGTTTTGATGCATAGGAGTTTATCTGCACCTCATTTGATGATGATGATGAAATACCGTATTTACCGGTAGATAACCCCCCCCCCCCCCAATGCATAACCCCCCCCCCCCCCCCCAATACATACCCCCATATTGGCAAAACATAAAAAATGCCCAATGCATAACCCCCCCCCCCCCCCCCCCTATGCATACCCCCATATGTACTGTACAGTACCTGAACCTACCTATGTAAGCTGGTCGTATAGTACCCATAGCCACTCCCACACCAAGCTAAGATGCCTATAAGCCTGCTTGGGGGTGTATTGTACTCAAATAACCCTGTTTTGACCTCAATTATGCCCTAAAACATGTGCTTTTGACCTAAAAAATATGCCTCTGCGCACCTCTCAAAAACATAAAAAATGCCCCATGCATAACCCCCCCCCCCCCCCCCAATGCATAACCCCCCCCCTATGCATACCCCCAAATGGGACCTCTCAATTTTTGCATACCCCCATGGGGCTATGCACCGGTAAATACAGTAAATTTACTGTAACCACAAGATATTGCAAAAACAAAACATAAATCAAATACATGATATACGTATGCCCGACGCAATGATCCATCCGGGAGCACTACTGAAGTATCCGCACTTGACGGGCTACCCAGCAGCGCCCCCATCAACATCAGTACGCCAGGCCTCAAAATCAAATCACTTTGCCCTAATGCCATGAAACTCCACCGTTTGGGGCCATTTGGAACAGTTCTGATCATTTTATCAGTGACATCTCTTCGAGGGAATGTTTAGTAGCAAACATTTCACAATTTTTTATGTTGAAAGCTGCATTTTGATGATTGGAGCTTTGAAAACGTGCCAAATAGCCACCATAAACGAGTTCAGGAGGTCAAAAAACCTTACTTTTGGTAGAAATGCAAAATGCCCTCGTGTTTAGCCCCCCTCGTGTATAGCCCCCTCTTGTAAAGCCCCCCTAATCGGTGCTTACCATTTGTATAGCCCCATGGGGCTATCTACGGAACATTACAGTAGCTCATTTAAGAGACGTTTTCTGTAGCGGTTGCATAGTACGTGAAAGGGAGGTACTTTTGTAAATCGAGATAATATGCCTATCGGATTCCCCATCAAAAACTGCATATATTGATGAAGTTTTAGGAAAAAATTTGTTCAGGCATCATCGAGATATTGATGGGTAAAGGTGGGCAGGTCGCATTTTTGCCGTTTTTCAACGTTTTTAGCCATATTTCAGCAACCGCAGGGTTTAGAGGGCTACAATTTGGTACAATCATACATCCCATAGGGACCCAAGTCTGGACCAATTTTGAGCCCAATCGGCCACCTGTGTGGCGAGATATAGCGTCACAAAGTGCATTTCTGTATATTTTTCACCTGTTGCAAATTTCGTTTTTTGAATACCACGGCGCGAATACATGCCCTGCACGGGGTAAAATTTTGACAGAAAGTAGAGAAGGGTTAGGCCTAAAAACTTTAGTACTACCGCAAAAAATCTCTATAATTACAATTGGGACTACAGTCCTCTTGAATAGTAAAAAATGCAGCAAAAATTTTCCCGCCTTTTTTATTTTTCAAGATAAATGAGCAATACCACTGAAACTTTTTCCTCGTAGTAGCCTATCTTATGTAGAATTTTGATGTAGATTTCAAAAATAAAATTCTTTCTCCCAAAAAATTTAACCCCTAGCATATAATTTTGCAAAAGTAGTATATTTTTGTGAATTTTTGGGTAAGGGTTAAATTTTTTGGAAAGACAATTTTATTTTTAAAATCTACATAAAATTCTACATAAGATAGGCTACTTACGAGGAAAATGTTTCAGTGGTATTGTTCATCTATCTTGAAAAATAAAAAAGGGAAAATTTTTGCTGCATTTTTCACCATTCAGGAGGACTGTAGTCCCAATTGTAATTATAGAGATTTTTTGCGGTAGTACTAAAGTTTTTAGGCCTAACCCTTCTCTACTTTCTGTCAAAATTTTACCCCGTGCAGGCATGTATTCGCGCCATGGTATTCAAAAAACTAAACAGGTGCAAAATCCACTAACAAATAGGGCTGATGTCTGTGTGTCTCTCTGTCTGTGTGTGTGCAATGCTATAGACTCGCTCAGTTTTGCAGCTACAGCGTTCGCCAATGGCTCATTCGAAAGCTTATATGCCCAAGGGTGGCAAGGAGGTCTTCGATTTTTGATCTGATCAGCCGATCACCAATAATCGATCGATAATCGATATTTTAGTACTAAAAGCGCGCAGATTGACTCATAACTCACTCAATTTTGCAGCTACAGCATCCATTCAGGACTCTTTCGAGAGCTTATGGCCCCGAGAACGCCACAAAAGCCTGCGATTTTTGATCTGATCAGCCGATCACCAATAGTCGATCGATAATCGATATTTCAGTACTAAATGTCGCAGAAACCAAATGACGCAGGTTTTCAAGCCAGCGTTTGCAAATGGTGATGCCCGAAAGCGCACACGAGACTAAAACGCGAGATGCGCTAAAGGGTTGCCAGATCTGCAAAGGGTTGCCAGATTGCTAAATGCGCAAAAGGGTTGCCAGACCAGCAATATGGTTGCCACATGCACCGCTGTGCAAAAAGGCTGCCAGATGCACAAAATGGTTGTCATATCTATGCGGAAAAACGGTTGCCAGTCTGCCATATGGTTGCCAACTTTGCGATAGGGTTGCCAGATATGCAACTTTTTGCCAACTGCCCAAAGTGGTTTCCAGATGCATAATAAGTTGAGTTGACAGATCACGATCTAAAACAGGGTTGCCAGATCTGCAAAAGGGTTGCCAGATCTGCAAAAGGATTTTACTGCGAAGCTGTAACGGGCCACTGGTATACAGAAATGCACTTTGTGATGCTATATCTCACCACACAGGTGGCCGATTGGGTTCAAAATTGGTCCAGACTTGGGTCCCTATGGGATGTATCGGTTTTTTTAAAAAAGATGGGAAATGCAAAGATCTTGGCAAAGTGGTCCAAGCACTTTTTGCGTTTAAGGCCTCTGACACCCTTAAAATTGCGATTTTGTGGTAAAAATAGTCGCAATTTTCAAATGCGTACTCCTTCGTGGATTTTTCTTAGATCTGACTGGTAGGTATACCAAAAGATAGATCTCACTCTACTCTAGGTACGACTTTTTTAGATTTTTAAAATTCGCTTTCATTCTCGAGTTATGAGCTGTCAAATTTGGTCGTTTTTATCTTTGGCTCTAGAAATACTTAAGGCCCTGAAGACAGCTGGAAAGAGTGCCTTCTGCATGGTTGAGGTCACACATAGCATACCATTCGATTCGTCTTCAAAAGAGCTATCGATTGCTGGCCACTGCGACATGCTCATGCCTGATTCACATAGTAAAAATGTCTTCACATAGGTGAAAGTCAGAAAAAGGTGTTATTTCTTTCAAAGCTGACTACTTGTTGGCATGTGACATACCATTCGATTCGTCTAAGCAAGATCTATCGATTGGAAACAATTTCTACATACCTGGATCCAGTATGCCTGATTCACACAGTTCTTACATATTCACATAGGCACAAAATAAAACAAAACGGGCTAAATGTAGGCACATAGCATACCATTCGATTTGTCCTCTAAAGATCAATCGATTGCTGGTCACTGTGACATGCTTATGCCTGATTCACATAGTAAAAATACATCCACATAGGCTACATCGCAAAAAGGAGTTATTGTTTTCAAAATTTGACCATTTGTAGACATGTGACATACCATTCTATGTATCTGTCTTAGCAAGATCTATTGATTGGGAATAATTTCTACACATGCTTGTTTCCAATATGCTTGATTCACATAGATCTAATATAATTACACATAGGCACAAATGGGTAAATGTAGCCTTGTGATATACCATTCAATTCGTTTTGCGAAAGGTGTATAGTGTATCTCGAAAGTGTTACTAGTGCATCTCGTCAACTCGAAATCGGGCTGTAAAAATTTGAATGCATGTGTTATTCGCATTCACATTGGCTCAATTCCTCTCAAAACATAAAAATATCTCAAATATGTACATATAATTCCCCTAATTTACAATGTATCTCGAGGTTCCGCTAGCGCATCACGTCAACTCGGAAGCTCAGTTTTCTTTAGATTTGTATGCATGTGTTAAAACAAGATCTATTGATTGGGAACAATTTTGACATGCTTGTATCCACTTATGCATTATGCTATTTTCTCATATTTCAAGTAGACGTGGCAGAAACCAGTGGAGAAGTGCTCCTAAGGAGCATGAAGAAAGTGAGCGAGAGGCTCACTAGTCTGCAGATGCTTATGGGGTTGATGGCTAAGAGGTTCCAACCACCCATTGCTGCCAAAACTCGCTACCCCTTCGAGTTGACAGCCTCTCGCGCAATCTGCTGCAGACCGACTGGTGTGGGCATACCTTCACACCTTCCCAATCATGGTGAACAAAATTCTTCCATGACCTTTGTTGCCTCTCGCCTGCTTCTGTATGCCTGACTACATGCAAAACTGAATCCAAACCATAATATTTGGTCATCTTAACAAGGTAATTATGTGATCATTAGAATCCGGCGAAACCCCTTTGCGAAGTTTACGAAAAAAAAGTAAAAGTAATTTGGAGTCCGTGATGTCCGTGTAAATAAACCTCGTGGAACCACGGCGTAAACGGAGGGTGTTGGACGTTTTACTACGGAGGAGAACGAAAAGACGCAGGCTGAAAACACATTTGCTTCGCTAGCTAATTCAAAGGGGCAAGCACCACGTTCGCCATAACAGCGTAGGTGCGTATATGTTTAGAGCTTCCGTTGACGTTGTTCCTCTCAATTTCCAGCTTTGGCGAAGCTGGAGCTTCGCAGTCAAAGAGACTGTGTTGGTGGGTTCCCATTCCAATAAAAACTTGCTAAATGCTTTTGCGTTGAGTTGCAAGCTGTTTCAATATTATTGCGTTGTTGTTTGGAATATTTTAGTGTTCTGTTTTTGTCGTTTTTCTCCCTTTGCAGCCCTGAATAGTGAAGAAATATGTTGCTTCGAAGTGGCTACGATGACGCTGAGCACGGCGTCGTGCGTCCATTTGTGCGTATGCGTGAATTAGTACTATAATTTTTCTGTGCGAGAGAGAAACGAGCCGAATCACCGACGCGCGGAAGGAAAGTTCAAATTTCTGGAACTGGATGCAACCGGAGCGACTCTATCTGAAGGGTAAAAGGCTAGAAACAAAGTGTTGTTGCCGTTGATGTGGTTTTTAGGCTGATTTCGGGCGTATCTAATATCTACCGTCTTGGCCTAGTGATCATGTACATACTGGTACATAGTATGGTGCAACAAACAAATTTGAGCATTGTTCAAAGACAAAAGAAAATGCTATTTCTTCAAAAGTACATAGAACATACATGCCAGTAAAGAATGATGGTAAGAACTTGTGAAAAAAGTGGCGGGCACATGAGGGGCAATTTGGGCCTACCAGCAGCCATATCTCAGCATACAGGAGGGGTTAAATTTTAAACTGGTCAGCAATGTAATGCGGAAGGCTCAGTATGTTTGGAAGGTGCCTAAGGTTTAAAGGCAAGGGGTCCCCTACACCGACTTTCGAATTTAAAGTTCAATGGGTATGGTAATAAATGACAGTATAACAAAGGTACCTAAATTAGGAGGATTTTCAAAGTTGGCTTATAAGTTTCATGCTGCCTTGTTTTATTCTTATTTTATTTTAACTCACTCATGTTGTATGTATGGCACAGTGTAATCTATTGAATAAAATTTTTATCCAAAAAAAAATTAAAGTTCAAACCAATTTTATCATAAACAACATTTTTAACCGAGTCTTTTGCAAAAAACCGCTTTTCAAAATTCCTATCCATTCATGAGTTATTCGAAGATAAAAATCGATAAGTTTCAGTATTGAAGCGGTCCTCAGGAACCACTACGGTAGTTAACTACGTAGTTAACTACCGTAGTGGTTCCCAGGACTGTCTTCAGTACTGACCTTGACTGAACTTTGCACACCGACAACTCGTGAACGGATAGGAATTTTGAAAAGCGGTTTTTTGCAAAAGACTCGGTTAAAAATGTAGTTTATGATAAAATTGGTTTGAACTTTAAATTCGAAAGTCGGTGTAGGGGACCCCTTGCCTTTGGAAGGTACCATAAAAAAGGTGCCTAAGGTTCATTTCCAGAGAAGCAGAGACAGGCTGAATGAAGCTAGAAAAAAAATTAAAATGCGATGTCAGGTAGTATTGAGAATTGCGTGGACAGGAGGGTAATTTTCAGTTTTCTGCTGATGACGTGAGCTGATAGCCCAACTGATTTTACGTATTTTACAAAAAGACCGGGTCAAAAATTCGCACCCGGTCCTGAGATATAAGGCCTCAAAGTTGAGCACAATTTGACCTTAATTTTTCACTTTTTCACCCTAAAATGAGGGTAAATAGCCCCACAGTGGGGCTTTGGGGCTATAAATTTGCACACTCATAGACCCTATGGGGGTACATGTTCAGACAAATTTTGAGCCCTCTAGCCCTCTTGGTTCAGGAGTTAAAGCTGTTTTTGCTGAAAATCCGAAAATTGAAATTTTTTCATAATTTTCAAAATTTTGAGAGAGTTAGTCCGTGTGCCCGCTGTTTTATTTCTGAATCTTGTAGAGCAGAAAATTTGCTACAAGATAGGCTACATTTGAAAAGAAAGTCACCTATGGGAAATTTTCACAGCAAGGCCTCAAAGAGTGGCAAGTAAGGGTTTTAAGAGTGTGCGTTTTCCCAATTTTTCAAGCTAACTCAACAATATCGCGGATACTCTCTCCTTAAAAGTAGCCTATCTTATGTAAAATTTGATGAAGATTTAGAAAAAAATATTTTTGCCCCCAAAAAAGTTAACCCCTAGCATATAATCTTACAAAAGATGTAATTGATTGACAATTTTTGAACATTTTTGGGGTAGGGTTAACATTTTTTGGGGCAAAAATATTTTTTTCTAAATCTTCATCAAATTTTACATAAGATAGGCTACTTTTGAGGAGAGAGTATCGTTGATCAGCCTGGTGGAGGACGCGATTACTTCCTGGACGTCACCCTGCCTTTTGGGCTGCGCTCTTCTTGTTCCATATTCCAGGCCTTCTCCAATGCTTTTCGCGACATTTGTAAGTCCCGGGGAGTTGCGAATATGTACAACTATCTGGATGTCGCGAAGCTGAATAGTATAGTAGTAGCAGCTTGCGTGTGTAAAGTGAGAGCTGTTGTTAGTGCAACCAGCTTCTAGTTTAGTGTTGAGCAAGAAGGTGAGGCATAAACACAAACGGTTGTGAGATTGGAAGAAAAGATCGCACGCCTACTGTCCTAGACAAAACATAAGCATGTGCTATTGACATGTACATAAATTATGTCATCAATGATCGTGGAAATCACGACAGACTCCCAGCCGAAAAAGCAAAGGTTACTTCGGTGGGTAGGGGAAATGAGGTTTGTAGCCTTCTAGCAGTGTACTGATGCAGGCACTCCCAGAAGTGACAGGGGTAGACCCTTGGGTAGACGTTCATTTGAGTTCTGGACTTGTTAATGATCCAGGCTGATCTTTGAGCGACTTCTTTCGCTTCTTCCCATCGGTTGTGGGATTGCCAGGTCGGCATGTGGAACATGCATCGTTGGGCCAAGCAGATCTTGTAGGAAGTGCAGAAACTTGCTTGCCTTTAGCAGATGCATCTTAGCGGAGCCGTGATGCACTGAATGGCGCCCATCGGGAAGAGGGCAGAGCAATCTGTGGTGGCCAATCTTGCTGCAATTGAAGCAGACTCTGGGAGGCTTCGAACACTCGTGGAGGAGGTGCCCCCGCTGAAAACACCGAAAGCATCGGTTCTGAGCTATGAGAGCCTCTTTTCGCTTTCCTCTAGTCTGGTGAGAAGGACATGAAGCGTTGAAATGATTGCCGCCACAGAAGGAACAGGCTTTGCAAAGAAATTTTTCTGCAGACGAAGTGCATGGAGCCAGTGAAGTAGTCGGGTTCTGCTTGGAGTCAGTCGAGACAGCATTCAGTACTGTCGTGCCCGATTTTCCACCACCCCTTTTTCTTCTGGGGATTTTTCTTTTGCTCCCTCCCTCGACAA
>JASAMW010007106.1:0-22660 GCA_030247985.1 Epsilonema sp. ZAB3_2
TCAAGGTATGGAGGAATTAGAGCAAGTTTTCGTACCAGGGCGTGTACGAGCCCAGTGGAGGAGGTACTAGAGCGGAAGTTTGAGAAATTGAGCTGTGCGGTTGAGATGTTTTGTGATGTGCGCTAAAGAAGGGCGTAATCCCATACTGCGCTGCGTCTCCGACTCACGCACTGGCTGCCCAATTTTTCATACTTGTTCTCTTGTCCTCACATCTCTTAAAGGCAAGGGGTCTCCTACACCGACTTTCGAACTTAAAGTTCAAACCAATGATTTTCTAGTAAACTTCATTTTTAACCGAGTCTTTTGCAAAAAACCGCTTTTCAAAATTCCTATCCGTTCATGAGTTATTCGAAGATCAAAATCATAAATTTCAGTATTGAAGCGGTCCTCGGGAACCACTACGGTAGTTAACTACGTAGTTAACTACCGTAGTGGTTCCCAAATCCCTGTTCAGTACTGAACTTGACTGAACTTTGCACACCGACAACTCGTGAACGGATAGGAATTTTGAAAAGCGGTTTTTTGCAAAAGACTCGGTTAAAAATGTAGTTTATGATAAAAATTGGTTTGAACTTTAAATTCGAAAGTCGGTGTAGGAGACCCCTTGCCTTTAATAAAATTTTGTACCAGTTCTGCCGTTCTCCTCCGTGGCTCAGGTGGTAGCGTGAGTGTTGGCACAGTTGGCGATCCACCGGGGTTCGAGTCCCGGAACGGTCTGGAAAACGGAGAGACAAGGGAATCGAACACGCTGCCCTCGATCACAGCGCTGGACTGTTAGATACACCTGATCTTGCCTGCCCAAGAAAACACTTTTCTTCAAAAGAAAAACCCAAAGATCTCGGGTACTGTGGGGTAGTCCCGGCCATGAGATAAACCCGGCCACCCAAGCTCCTTAAACTTGCTGTTTCAGCAAATGATATACCAAATAACGCATTTGAAAGAGATGATTTCCAGAAATTGTTTGAAATAATATTTTATTTCCATCGATTCATTGGTTGCTGAGATATGCAGCCTTGAAACGTAGGTAGCCGGATATTCCCATAACCGGGTTTACCCCATCGTACCCTACTAACTGAATTACCGTTTCTTCTCCCTGAATGGCCACGTTTGACCTTCAAATAAGACGACCGGATTTTATCCCATAACCTTTGGTGTACAACTGTGCAGAATTTTCTTGCTTTTCTTGTTCTAGTGGTTCATAGAGGACGTGGCCTACGACATCGTTGGGCAGTACCCCCTGTTGCCCCCTAATCTGGTGTGGGGCGAAGCGAAGAACAGTGGGGGCTCCAATCTCTGCATGGACACGATGGGTCAACCAGTGCCCGCCACTCTAGGGGTGTCCGGCTGTCATGGCATGGGAGGAAATCAGGTAAAGTTGGGTATCATGGGGTAAACCCGGCCATGGGAAAATCCGGCCACACATGCTTCAGGGCTGCATGTCTCAGCAACCAATGGACCGATTGAAACGAGGATGATATCAATCGATTCCTTGAACTCTCCTCTTTCGAATGAGCTACTTGGTTCATCATTTGCTGAAACAGCCAGTTCAGTGGAGCTTAGCTGGCCGGGTTTACCCCATGGCCGGGTTTACCCCACATCCATCAGTTGCGTTGTTGCACCGTTTGGTCTCGAGGTTGCCCCTTACTCGGACATCCCTGCATGGGGGGGGACCTCGCGACAACGCAGGACATGTGAAAAGTAACGGTTTCACTCAAGAGACGACGAAATATTTCTATACTGTGTTATGGGCGCAGTCTGGGTCAACTCGTGACTTTGATATTTCAGCTAGCCAAAGCCTGGTGTTGACCTCAGTTACTATATGACCTAACCCGCATGCTTTTGCCCTCAATGCGTCTTCAGCTACACACTTCTAAAACAAATTTTCTCCCGTGTTTCCCCGTATGCGTATGTACGTGCTTGCTGCGCATCGCTGAGATCATCAGATATGTGTGTTTCTTGTAGCTCTTCCGTCTGAATACAGAAGGTCAAATGGCCTCCGGTGAGTGGTGTGTCGTGCCGATTGGGGGTAACAGCCTACAGACTACCAGATGCGCAAAGGGAACCAACAGTGGGCCTTGGGCTTATGACAAGGCAAGGAACTGTGCTACCATAGAAACAAAAAATGCCTATGTAGGCCTATATAGCTCCTGTATTGGGAAGAATGGGCAACGTTGTGAAAAGCAAAGTAAAAGGAAGCATTGACCCGTATTCGCCCTAAATTTTGGGGTTTTCAAATTCTCCTAATTTTCGGTTATCCTATTTTGCGGAGTACTCTTCTCAATACAGGAGTTATTATTTTTGGTAGTAGATATGTATGTACGTAGTACTCCACTCTTTCCTGTTCACTCTGATGTGAGGTAGTACGTGGTAAGTCGGATATTCTGGTCAATAGTTGAAGCTGAGCTGCAAGCATGGCTTATGGCTCCACATTTTTCAGGAAACCAAGCAGCTTACCGAGAAGAAAAGTAGCAAATGTGTGACGGTGAATAAGGACAGTGGAAAACTGTATTTGGCATCTTGCGCTAAGGACGACGATAACGCCTATCAAAGATGGGCCTGGAGAGAAATATGGCTGTGACCATGACAGTTGTTGCTGTTGTTGTTATTGTTCTGTTGTGCATGGCATGTGATTGCGTACTATGTGTATGTACAGTACGTAACGTTACTCACCAACGTAGGTGCAGCTGGTACCATTTTTGGTTGGGTGTTTTGTTGTTGTTTGGTTGGTTGTTTCTTACTTGTTGACCGTTTTACTGCTGTGTACGGTTGATGACTCAGTGTACAGTATGTACATGGGCTGTGGGGTAAACCCAACCATGGGATAGATAATCCTCCTACCTAAGCTTCAGGACTGCATGTCTCAGCAACCAATGGTCCGATTGAGACAAATACTATATCAGTCGATTCCTTGAACTCTCCTCTTTCAAATGAGCTATTTGGTTCATCATTTGCTGAAACACAAGTTCAAAGGAGATTAGATTATATGGCCGGGTTTACTCCATGACCGGATTTATCCCATAGTACCCAACATGTAGAGATGGGCCGAGACTCTCGGTCTCGGTCTCGGAAATCTCGGTCATTTTTGGCGATCTCGGTCTCGACTTTAGAATTTTCAAATTCTCGGTCTCGGTCTCGGTCTCGCAACTTTTAGGGCCTATTTTAGGCGAGACCGAGACTAGATTGAAATCGTGCTTTAACAAGCAATTTTCATGCATTTCTGCTGAGATTTTAGCTGCCTATTATGAAAAAATTTCCCCTGCGGGGCGATTTTAGCCTTGTAATGTAGAAAATAGAAGTGAAGCACCTATTTGCCACTGTTTTCGCCATCAAAATTTTTATAGAAAACAACCGTCAGAAAAAATACAAACGAAATTCCATAAGTTTTTATACCAATACTTAGTCTCGGTCTCGGTCTCGGTCTCGACAAAATTCCCTAATCTCGGTCTCGATCTCGGTCTCGGAAAAAATTCTAAGTCTCGGTCTCGGTCTCGGTCTCGTTTTCAGCAACAATCCAGTCTCGGCCCATCTCTACCAACATGTACACTATATAAGTAGTGGGATATGAAGGGTGACCTTCAGTCAAGCTTCATGTTCAAGTTTATGTTCATACAAATCCAATGTGAGCCTTGTCTTTTGAACCCTATGTCTTTGTATCTGTGATAGTACTTATAAAGCATGCAATATGCCACTATTTTCAGTTGGCTGAGATTTGTCCTTTTCGTGAACAGGTATCGTTCCTTCTCTCGTGTGCAATAAGCTGATTGTCTAATATCTACCATTAAACTTTCGGTGCAGCAATACAGTTGTGACTTCCGGTTCCGAAAGCTGACGTAAGTGCGTTGCGTTCAAAACAAAGCCAGGGATTATTTCGTTGTTTTTTCATGCCTTGTGCTCAAATACGTGTATTTTTTCCAATCCTACAGCCCTGCTGTTCTGCCCCATAAGGAAATGGGGTAGGAAATATTTTGGGATATGATGATGGACTTTGGGGCTTTTGGGCGCGAGGGAAGCGAAAATAAAATGATCAATACGGTTGGCGGCATATGAAGAAAAGAAATTGAGAAGCTGATGCTTGGGCGGCCTACTGACGTCAAGCTAAAAGACTAATATCTTGCTAAATATTCGGGATTGAATTTCCACGCCGCCAGCTGAGAATATAGTGCTTTTTGGAGAAAAGTAGGATTCTCACTAGCTTGCTTCTTCCTATGACCCACAAGGGTCCTCATCGCTTCAGAGTGACTTCCAATTGGAAAGCATTGCGCGCATGTACTAAAGTACGATCGTATGCCGATGTATTTTGCGGGACTATTCGTCGAATAGTATAGGCTCGTATTATTGGAACTACAATGATGAGATGAATAATGGTAACGCAAGCAGTTTGGTTGGAAATATTCGCAATACTCAGCGAACGGTCAGCTTGGCTATGGCTGAGTTGATGAGTACTAGTTTGATAGCATCACATTGCAGGTGTGAATTGTTAGCTTTTGGTTATCATTTGCTTGTTGTCTTTGGAAACATTGTAAACAAAAATGTCAGCGCTTCAATTACAAGCACATCACAAACAGTGTAAACACTATACTCATCTATGTCGCCAATATGGGTTCAACCACACGAAGATTATCTGCGTATGATGCACAGAGTATAGGGGTACGGTAGTTTGATTTGTACACACAATAAAGCTTTCCGCTTTTGCTGACAGCAATAAAGCTCCGAGTGTAAGAAAATACTATTCAATAAATCTCTCAAAAAACAAAATCACATACTACGTGCATATTTTCAAACGAACCCATGATTAGAACTGTGTTCATATCCTGCCCTTGGTTCATTCTTTTTGGAGAAAAGTAGTCAAATCAACGCAACAAGCACCTAAGGTTATCGGAACAAAAAAATTTGGAAAACGTTGTGAATTTTCTATAGGTACAGCTTCGGGCAATATATAGAGTAATGAGATACAAGGATTCTTTTCACATCCGCATTAGTAGCAAAAAGCTTACATACACTGAGACTCAAGTGCTAGCTTGCTATAGTTCCATGCTTGATCATCAAACATACACTGAACTGAACACCACACAATCATTTTAATATAAAAGTTACAACAAAAAATCAAAAAATACAAAAAATCACGAGAAAAGTCAGCACTTTAAAAATCAAAACACGGCTTGAAAAGCAAAAACTCAAATAAGCAGCAGATAATAAGGCATTATCGCGCACCATAAATGAAACCATCTTTCGTGACAATTTTTCAATATTGTACGTATAATACTCTGCAGCTTTTCGGATGCCAATTGAGAATAAGCAGCGTTTAGAATCTGAAACACCCAATGTCAAGATCACCACCACCTGAAGATGTACAGCAAATGCAACCCCTCCAACCGATCATAATGTGGTACGTCGTACCGTACGCTTTAGCTTCAAAAATTCCCTAGCCTTAGCCGGCTGGGAGGAACTTCAGTCCTGTTTGAAGCTTCATTTCGAAGCTCTAACTGAGATGACAATATCCTGCCGTTGCCTTTTAGCCTTTGCCGGCTGGAAGTGTGGTGTGGCATGCTCTAGTGTGCTAGAAGAACAACCTTTGGTCCGCAATCGATCACCGAGCTGAATTTTGACCGTGTCCTTGTGCTGTACTGTACGATGGAAGAGCATCACACTCCATCTCATATCACGATCCGCATATGCATGCACAGAACAGAACAGCGCTCGCCCTGTTGTCCAGAGGAGAAATTATCTTGACTGAGAACAATCGTCACCACCCTGTCCTGTCCAGCTTCAAAGAATTCAGCTAGGTGTAGTTGCTGTCATACAACCGTTGGTATTCCCACGAACAAATTGCCGTCTGGCGGATAGTCGTCTCCTCCTTCCTCCTCTTGAGAGGACGAGTGTTTTGGAGCGTGTTCCGCTGTTGGAGCTTTCTTCTTCGACGGCTTCTGCTTTTTATTCTGCTTATTCGTAGACGTCTGGTCCTGAGAGATGGAGCCGCTGTGAGGTTGGGCAACGAAGGAAGGCGGAGGTGAGGAGGAAGGCGACGGATCTTCCAGGTTGCCCGATGCTGCAGTGTTCTCCAGCATGACCTGCACCGTGCTCTGGTTCTGGTCCAGTCGCAAGTCCTCCTCCTCCTCCTCCTCCTCGGCGTCATCGTCCTGGAAGGAAGAGTGGGAGGAAGTGTAGATGACCTTCTGCTTGCCGTAGGGCTTGACCACGCTGGCGTTGGCCATGGTGATGACGGTGTCGCCACCGTGAGTCTGATTGGCGCTCGCAATCTGGTCGTACTTGATGGCGTTGCTGCTATTGGCGTTGGTGAGTTCGCCGGCGGCGGTGCGCTTGCGCCGCGCGGACCGAGCGCGCTCCGACTCGCTGAGCACCCGTACGCTGCCGTGTGAGCGGGAATGAGGCTTGAAGTACTGCTTCGCCAGCACGAAAGAGATCACTGACATCAGGTACAGCAGCGACGCCCCCAGAAGTAGCACGATGCTCCAGCGCAGTCGACTGTTGTCCTCTTCGATTTGCTAAAAAAACAGCAAAATGAGAACAATACGCGACATACTGTGCGTATAGGTAATGTGCATGACACCTACACAGCATAAGTACCTAAAATTGACCAGTTGCGCTAAAATTGGGTGGTCGCTTCACGTCCAGTGCGATTATTCCATCGGTAGGAAATATAATATACGTACAGTGCACGGTCGGCCAGGCCTACACATACATAGTACTGTACATGTTGTCGGGTGTGTCTAACCTACTGTCTGCTCTACCGTCCAGCACTAAAGACCGATACGATGGCGGATTCGGTTCTGTTTGGTTCCCAGATACGCCGCGCTCTTTGAGGAACACAGCTATCGGCCACATGGTACATACGCGGCGCGTCACTATTGGATTTTTTATTGGATAAAAATGAATGTAACTGTATGTACGTACATGTGTGTACGTACTGTACAATGTATCTATCTTCAGCCAAAAAACCTGTGCATTGTCTCATGATGTCATGACTGATAACGTTGCTTTGGGTCTAGCGGCCCTAAATTTAAATGAGTTTCCATTTAAAAATGTCTCACTATGTTTGTTTGCTTTCTCTTGGTTCTGGTAAAACTTCCTGTTCTCATGTAGGTACTACATTTGCATGTAATGCAGCCTACATACTGCGTAGTTTCCAATTAGTGCTACCACCAAATTTATTGCGATTGAAAAAGGTGATTGATACTTTGCTCGCCTTATGAATAGCGTATAAATTTTCAAGCAGGAAGTGAAACTCATGCTGGCTACTCGCTCTTTCCCTGTCCCTTGGTAACTATACTAATGGCGCACTTGATCATGGCAGAACAGTCCCAATACCACCCATGCTGCGAAGTGGAGAGAGAGAGAGAGAGAGGTGTATTGATGACGCATGTCGGGTGGTAGTATGATGACGTGAGCTTACCGAGGCACATTCACAGTTGTTGGCTTTCAGCCTGAACTTGAAGCATGAGCTTCCAAATCAATTATTTAGACCTGTTGTATCATTCATTGGCTTCTTCTCTTCACTCATTCAGCCAGTGGAACTATGCCATTTTACGACGCCATGTATGTACAGTATGTATGTATTCAAGCGAAGGGTCTCAGAAAAACGTATGAGACAAGCCACGTACGCATGCACCCAGGGAATCCATCTTTGTACAGTATGTATATGTATGTGTATGTAGGTCAGGTATGTATGTATTTATTTATGTACTGTATTGTAGGTACTATTTCACGTATACCTACGTGACAAAAGTGCGCATACGCAAGTACTGGGGGTTAGGTACGTGGTAACTTGAGGCGCATTTCCGCCCCAGTTTTTCATTTGCGCCCCAAAAATCAGCTGCCAGAGGCGCAAAATTACTGTATGGTAGCACTAAATGCACAAGGCAGGCAAAGATTGAATTTAGCACTTTTGGCGCTGAAGGTTTTGCCGGCACAACCCCACTTGCACAAGCACAAGATTGTTTGGCGCTGAAGGTACGTACAGTACATGTACGCAGGCAACCGATATGGTAATGTCAATGTGCACGTAGCCCGCTCCTTACGTAGGCAATGAACCATAATACGTACGTACCGTGCATACATAGTGTACGTGTGTACCTACATATCATAATGTACGTATGTAGTGCATGCCAAGCGCAAAAAATAGCTCAAAACAGACACTAGGGGCCGTCAGCAGGCAACAATTGATCCTTGTTTCTGCTACCATTCATCCCTAATGTATTTGCCACTGGCGAAAAAAGCTTCTCAGAAGCAATAGCAGCTGCTGCTACGTGTAATAATGTGCATACGTACAGCTAAACAAGTAAGTGACATAACGACGTACAGGCATCGGCTGCCGTCGAACGTCGAGGGCAGCGAAACGTCGCTTATTCGTTTCAATATGGGAACATAATTCGTCCATACACTAAAAAACTGGGAGGAGACATCAGCCAGCTCAGGGGTATAGCCAAGAAATCGTGGGGCGCAAAACGTAGGTGGCCACAAAGCTTTTTCAGTACCAATCCCAAAAAATTTTGCGCCCCCTATTTTTGGGGCGATTGGGGGTGGACATTTGCACCCACAACTTCTTTCCATATGTATACCCCAGAGCATCAAATTTTTGTAATCTTCGCAAAGTGCAGTGCATCACTCACTCACCATGGCTTTCCATTGCCTAACGTTGGTGCCCTTTCTCTGGTTGGTGCTGTAAGTGTATCTCGGCTGGTATCCATCGTACATGTCGCTGCTGTCAGTCTCATCATCTTGCAGGTAAGTGATGAGTAGCACTACGCCGGGAACCAGCATCATAGAACCAACGCAGGAGAATATCACTCCCAGAATGACGTATCCTTTCAACGGGTAATCCATTCTTGGCAGCTGATAAAATGCCTCTTGCTCTCTCAGTTCCGTATAGTACGCACTGTACCGCGTTATCAGTGCACGGCTGGCGAAAGTGATAGCACTTTAAATTCTTGGCCGATGAAAAACAACAAGCGATGCTCGTCGGTTCGGCTCTCAAAATGCAAATGAATCGCGCAGACCCAAGACAGAAAGGAGAAAGTGATAAAATTCTTTCGCTGCTTGTAGTGATACTATACTATCCGCAATAATTTAGGATAGCGGGTTTGAACTGTAACTGGCAGTAGTCTCTGTTGATGTTGCGCTCCAATGATACTTTAGCAGGAACAACGGAGTACATGATAATTTGGTGGCCGTGTTGTTGCAGGTAGTTTAAGTCGCTTTCAGTCAGGGTTGAGTACAAAAGCAAAGTAGAACGGTAGTCGTCGCCCTACGGCTGCCATTAGCAAATCATTAACGGGTAAGGCAAGAAAGCAGCAGGAAGTGCAGGGTACGAGAGCATGACGTTAGCAACACTGTCGTCGAGTTGTACATACCGTAACGCGGGTGTGATGTTTCTTTACGCAATATTAAAAATAAAGCAGCTGCAGCAGAATGAAGCCAGAGGCAGAGGCAGTGCAATGCGCAGAATAATATTCGAGATGATGCGCAGCTCTTTGTTTCAGTATCGGCCGTTCGCTATTCTTCTCTCTCTTCCTGTTTCTGCCCCTGCTTTTCTTCGACTCTTTAAAGCAGTGACGGCGGGCTGCCCGGATCGAATTGAAGCCTAAACAACGACCGCAAACTATCCAGAAAATGATCAAAAGCGCCACCGGGGAATCGAGGCAAATCTTTCGGATAATTCCTGGCGCGGAGAGTGAGTGATTGCAATGGCGTTCGACAATATTATATGTGTTTTCCACATTGCACATACGTACTAGTACATACTGAAGATACTATTACGTACAGTACATACAGTATATATACAGTAACATGCACGCTCAAGAAAACGAGACAAGTGAAGAGCTACGTATTTTAGTATGTACATGGAAGGGGCAGCTTATTCTCCTGCGAGAATGTTAGTACAGGCTGTTATGGGACAGAGTAAGAGCACAATATCTGCACTGAAACGAGAAGAAACACCGATCGTTCAAGACCTCAGCGCTGGCGTTCATGCACCCAAACCAAACAATCAGCTGATAGCCGAATGTTCGCGGTTCATGTGCAAAAGTAAGCTATAATGCAACTTCGATTGAAAAGCACGGATCAAGCAAATACTATGAACCAGTTGCGTTGTCGCGATTGGGTTGGTTGATAGTCGACCAAGCGGTATTTTAGCGAAATTTGAATTGCCGGTGGGGTCGTCGACGTCGTTTCGTTGTCAATTCTTCGTCTTTTCACTCGCTCCTTTTCCGCTACCAAATGAGTGAACAACGTTGACCACCGTCGACCAACCTCATTGCGACAACGCAACTGGTCAATACCTTTACGTATACACAGCAACCTACACAGCAAAAGCAAAAGCTCGTCACAGTTCGACGACTGGGCGGGGATCCGGAGATGAAGAGAGTAATATAGGAAGCTGGGTAGGAAGCGAAAAGAAAGGTGAAAAGGAAGCTAATACAGCAGCCTTTCCTGCTCTTTTCGTTTTCGACTTGGACTCGGCTTGATTTGACTGACACGGCCGCTTTCAGTCTTACGTTCGGTACAGCCAGGACAGGAAAAGGAAGCAGCAGAAGAAAGCATGGGGCAGATCTCCACAAAAAAGTACGGAAGAATCTGAGAAGAAAGAGATAAGATTTCGCTGGCTAATATTGCTTCTCTAACATACTTCAGCTGCAACTCAGCTCAGCTCAGCGTTCGCTCAAAATATGTGCAAGCTTGCGTGCGCCGTTAATGCCGAGTTGCCTCTTTGGCCGCCTGTCATACTATTGAATATGGCGATATTACGTAACGTTGTTCTGTTCGGTGGATCCAACCAGGCCACATACCGAAAGCATTTACCGTATTTAAAGTTGCAGCGGCAGAAGGCGCGAGGCACGCCACAGTTGAGTGAGATACATAGCGCGATAAATCCGGAGCCCTAAGTGATAAATTTTGAGTGAGGTTTTGGAGGGGGAAACGCCGACACCTTTTTGCAACCTCAATTTCCCGCGTTTGTGCGCGCAACAAGCACGCAAAAGGGCGGAAACAGCGGAAAACAAAAAGCTGGCTATTACCAGGGCGCGGTTTAGCTGCTACTAAGGCCTCTAGCACACGTCACAAGCCGCAAGCTGGTACATACTGTACGTAGTTAATTGGGGTGGTAACGAAAGTTCACATCTGAAAATGAAACTTACAGTACGTAACTATTGTAGCAAAAACATATGTAATTGTACACCCTCAAAACTTCAAAATGCAGTTACATGGACACACTTTGTAGACAGTTTGAAAAAAACCGGGCGCTGTCTATGCTTTCGCATACTTTGTGTGGCGGTCCAGCATGGACCGCCACGAAAGGTAAGGTATAGCTTTTGGCGCTAAGCCAAGAAGGAAAAGGTGAACCTTGGTGAACCGAAAAAGAAGAAACAAAAGAAAAGTGAGCGGAGGAGACGGAAACATGAGAAAGGCCTTTCCTTTCACCGGTTCTAGCTATTGAGGTGAAGGTTTGAAAGGAAATCTGAAACAAACTGAGATTTTTGTTCTTGGCTTAGCGCCAAAAGCTATACCTTACCTTTCGTGGCGGTCCATGCTGGACCGCCACACAAAGTATGCGAAAGCATAGACAGCGCCCGGTTTTTTTCAAACTGTCTACAAAGTGTGTCCATGTAACTGCATTTTGAAGTTTTGATGGCAAGTAGTGTAAGTCGACGAGCGCTCGCTGGTAGAAAAGTATCCAATACCATAAATGTGCGCAAAGTATACCTTTCTACCAGGTATCGTTAATTACGGCCACCCGGCCACGTGTGCGAGTGGCCTAAAATGTGCTAATCCACTGCGGTGGCTGGGAGGTCTCGGTCTCAGCTTGTTGCGGCTTTTTGGAGGCCCATTGTACTAAGCGCGGGAAAGATACATAGACCTTGAAGAGCTGCCTATGGAAAGCTGACTGAAGCCAGAGCGCAACACATCGCGTTGGCAATTTAATGCCGGGCATGTAACGTTAGAAGTCAGAGAAATCTATTCGCTTTTCGTGCAAGACTACAGCTGACTCTTTTCTAACCCAAGCCAAAACAGAAGCTAACGGCGGCAAGTGCCTACTGTAGGCTGTACATAGGGTGACTACTTTATGTTAAGATCACATAATGAATGCCAGGCCCCGGGGTTATGTACGCACCCGCTTCGTGTACATATCAAAGCAGAGCCGACGTACAGTAGGGTAATTATCTATCTGACAAGGGGGGTCGCGGTCTCGCCTAGAAACGGCAACGGGCGGGGCGGACCCAGCTCAGAGAAAGACATTGAACTTGACAGGTTTGTCACGTATGCGTACGCATACACACATATACAAATACCTCCACACTATATATAAACTTTGTCACCCGGTCGAAAATATCCGGCAAGCTGACAATAATTATTTTCACGGGACACACATTGTATACCGTAAGTGCGGCTAAGGCACACAGGAAGGAATCACGCGAATTTGGCGTCAGAAAACGCGAATAGAGTGCCAAAAGTGGCACTGTGTATGTCGCCGCAAGATGTAGACGTGACTGGCGCTCAGTGCCTATACTGTACATAACGTCAAGATCAAAAATATATAATTCTGAATAGGGGAAGAATATATGGAGTACGTAGTGAAAAGAAACGACAGAGGATTGGCCGTATTCGCCCCAGGGTTTTTCAAATCCCCTATTTAGTGAGCTCAGATTTTTTATGGATTTTGCTTTACGAAACCTCTTACGAAACCTTTATAATGGAGATCCCGATATTTAGGTTTCGTTTTCATAAACCCCTTTGGTTTCGTAAAACCCACGAAAAAGGGGAACCCAAATGAATAGGGAATTTGCAAACCACTTTATAAAGGGTCGAATACGGGCCAATGCCTCTATGTACCTTCTTTCACTCAGTACATCCTCCATTATGTTTTGGTAACTTTGGTATATATTTCGTTTCTTTTCACTACAGTACGTACGGCCGTCCTCCATTCTTCCCCTAAGCAGAATTATATATTTTTGGTCACATGAGTACATACTAGGTTCTGGCGCTCCGTAGAAACAACACAACTGTAGCTACACGTAGTAGTTTTAGCTGGCGTCAATTCTCGACTAGAAAACCGCTCGAACAAGTGTGCGAGCGAGTGAGCGCCCAATATCGATATCCCCATTATTATGTGCCTGTTTGACGGCTGGCGGGCGGTGGCGCGAGCAACAGCGCGGATTAGGAATTAATGCTTCCGGACGCATCATACACGCGAATGCGTTGTTTGATTGCGTTGAATAATTTAGCGCCTTTTGCACTGCTCCCAAGCGAGAAAGTCTTCCTAGTTATGTACAGTATGCATGGGCATAGCAGGAAGAGGCGAAAGAAATAGGGAAGAAAGCAAAAGGACGCTTCATAAAGAAGCTTAGTGTACTGGAAGCTGGAAGTTATTCTACGTACAGTACAGAAGCGGCTGGAACCTTGAGGCTCAAAGCAATAGAACGACACGAACGAAGTAACTGTACAAACGACGCAGTATTAGGTACAAGGTGGGTTCATAAATGAATAGTGTACATCTTTTGCCATATACGTTCATTCTATACAACCGTACACGTACCGTACCCATGTCAGCCAACGACGTACAGTATACACAGTATTGTACATACATAATTATGCACCAAAATAACACGCCCATACGATGGCTGCAGAGATAAAAGGCATTCAACGCATCATGCAAAAGCTGTGCATGTTTGACTCACACGACGACGAAAACTGGGCTATTGTAGTCGATCAATGGTTGCGGCTTCAACGCAAAACGTCGGCAGCCAGCATGGCTTCTACTTTCCTTCCCATTGTACCTGAACCTACGCCTATTATGCCCACTTCAGTGCAAGAAGCGTATTTAGGCTTACAAGAGAGAAGCTTTGGAATGAGGAAAGAAAAGCGAACCAAAAGCGGCTGGCTCGCATGCTGAGTGCACTATCTATACAACGACTGTACATACTGCACTGCACTACCGTATTTACCGGTGCATAGCCCCTGGGGCTCAAAAATTGAGAGATCCTATATATTGGGGGGCTATGCAAGGGATATTTTTTATGTTTTTGAGAGGTGCGCAGAGGCATATTTTTTAGGTCGCACGTGTGTTTTAGGGCTAATTTGAGGGAGGTCAAAGCAGGGTATTCTAGTGCAATACACCACCAAGCAGGCTATAGGTGTGGGAGTGACTATGGGTAGCTTATCACAAGCTTATACCAGTAGGTAGCTTCAGGTACTCTACAGTACGTACGGGGCAATGCAGGGGGGTGGGCTATGCACCGGTAAATACGGTATACGGGTATACGGACACAGGAGCTGAGCGGCGTGAAACACGGGCGAAGAGAGCATGATCGATACAAGTTTCTAGAACACTTGCTAGGGCAATGAATATTTCAGTCTTAGGAAATTTTCCTTCCAAAAAAAGGAGAAATACATAAATCTAACTCAAGCGGAACAGAGGGGAAGCGAGGCGGACAACTAAAACCATATGTGCAGATGCCCATTATTCGACGCGCGCGCATACGCATAAGCACCCAAAAGAAAGCCCACACAAATGTCGTGTAGCTAACGTACAATTGCTGCAGCTAAAGCGAAGTAAGCATGCGTGGCGTACAGTAGAGTACGATGTGTTGCGTACACATCACATACTATCCACGGTAAGGCACGTACCGTACATACATACATACATAGGTATGTATGATGCAGGGTACTATGGGGTAAACCCGACCATGGGAAAATCCGACCACCTAAAGTTTCAGGGCTGCCTATCTCAGGAACCAATGGACCGGTGTTGAGACAAACGTGATATCAATTGATTCCTTGATTAACTCCCCGCTCTTTCGAATGAGCTATTTGGCTGATTTGCTCACACAACAGACACTTCAAGGGAGCATAGGTAGCCGGGTTTAGCCCATGGCCGGGTTTACCCCAGAGTACCCTACATCCGTTGCGTCCCTAAAAGATGGAAAGAAAGGACGGTTGGCAAGCTGAAGCCTCTTTTTCCCTTTTCCCGGACAGTTGCACCACCAATTCCGCGCCTGACTAGCTGACTTTTCGCGCACACAAGAAGCTGCTACACATGACACATGTACGTACGTAGTACTATACAGTACGGTATGTATGTATTGCCAATCAGCTATATGTAGCTATAGCCGGCTATCTCATCGTTCACGACTCAGGAAGTCGTCGCGCTAAGCAGACGAAAGAAGAAAGAGAAAGGAAGCATTACAGACACATGCATACTAGGCAATGTATGTACGTACAGTATGTACTAGTATACCTACATGCATACATACACTCGCGTGGCGTTGTGTCCATATAGGTACATACAATCGTAGTATACTGCACATGAACATAATGTACATGAGTACGTAAATACACATTCTACCGCGAATACGTACCTTATTCTTAAAGGCTAGTAGTACATAGAGAAAAAGCACTTGATTCCCATGCCAGCTCTCAATAGTCCCACGAAAAGAATCGACCACCCAGCCTTACAAGTTAGGGCGTGGATTATCCAATAACATCTTTTCAAATGGGGAGTCTTACTAGACCGGCTGAAAGAAGCGCGCATGTAAAGTTAGCATACTTTAGATGACCGAGACGGGTTGAGCGCTGAGACGATGTGACGGCGGCGACGGCGACGCTACTAATATGCTAAGCCAGCAGAGGAAGGATTGGATGCATATGTACAGAAGCAAGCGACGGAGAGAAGACAACGAGGATATATTGGGCGTTTTTCAATTTTGACCCTCAGAAGAAGCTAAATTGTGCCCCTGCCGTCGTTTTTTCCAAAGAAGGAAAGCCGCTTTTGCTGCTTCTACGCCTAATAATGAGCAGAGCAGATTCCTTCTTTTTCGAGGAAACAGGAAGGCGGGGTGACTCTTCGGCTGTTGCTGCTTGTCTTCACAGTCCTTTGTCAGGCCAGTCGCAAATGTCAAAATCGGCTGCGTACGTAGGAAGCAGAGGCGGCTTGCAACACAGCATAGTACGTGTAGTACCATGTAGAATATACACACAGTAGCGAGAAGAAATAACGACTAACGGCTATGCATGCGACACGAAGAGAACGGGGCAAATTATCGCATAATCCCGGCACCAAAATCTATCCATCGCGTATCCACCAAAATCCACCAAAATCTATCCATCTCTCCGCAAAGTCTTTCTCCAGCCAAAGAATAGAAAATGCCACCAAAATCTATCCACCAAAATCTATCCATCTCTCTGCAAAGTCTTTCTCCAGCCAAAGAATAGAAAATGCCAGCGCAAAATAAAATAAAATGAATGCAATAGTAATAAGCACAAGCAGAGCAGACCACGACAAAGCATGTTCTCAATTTTTCTTATCCAGCCCTCTGAAAACGCGGTATTTATTGTCCTCATTAGCGCTGAGCATGTACATATTACATAACGTACTCTATATCCGATACTTAGGCACAAGCGCCTTCAAGGCTCGTAAGCTTTTCCACGTTTGCGCGGCTTTGCTCTTTTGGATAGGAGGAGCGACCGTGACAACAAGGCGCAGAATGTCGCAAAAGAGAGCAAGAGAGAGACCACACCTGCGCGTATTCATGCCGGCTTATTTTATCACTGACAAAAGAAAAGATACTTGCTAGGGCTGGCAAAAATGTAGTCGTAAACAACTAGTGGCCATTCATTCTCAACACAGTACATACAGTAGGGTGAACGCGGTTTCTGGAAACGTAGAGCCGAGGGAATAAGGAAACACAAATCGGTAGGTTCGCGACAGCTACATGTACAATACGTACGTAAAAGCACATAAAGCTCTGTGTAGTCTGTCTGTGGCAACCGCAACCATTATGCACACAGTGTTTGTGTACGTTTAGTGCGTACGTATACACAAACATACGGTATGGTTATGTACTCGACATGTCTCGAGAAAAGCAAAATGGGATGTGTGCGATTGCTGCTGGCTGAGCTCGCGAAGTGAGAAGCTCACATATCGCAGGGGACGCTATTCGTCGCTGAATATTATGTGAAGCTTGGATAGCTTCTTTTCTCCAAGCTGAGCTTGATGAGCTTTTGCTGCTCGCTCCATACGTATGTACTTCTCAATTGGAACAGGCCGGGCTTGGGATTTGTGATCGACAGGATGCAAGCCGGCGACATAACAAATAATACGCGACGCAATAATATAGTACGTACGTACATACACACAATACGTATTAGGATATTCACGATGTGCCATAATAACGGCGACTGGATGGAGGACCGGACTGGGTGAAAGCAACCAGCTTAAAGTCCGGCCGAAGTTGGACAATTTTAAAATTGTGGTGTACGTAGGAGCTACGTACTTACTGTCCACAGTAGGGCACCTACCCTACCACGCAATATTGTGAAAAGAGTGAAAGTGGATTATGTGGTGGGAGGAAAGAGTTGAACTAATTTCTACCAAACCAAATTCTCTTCTTGGCCGCCCCGGGATCAATGGCATATCTTGAATGTCTCAGCCTATAATACTTGATGCAAAACAATACACTACTGTACAAAGTTGTTGCCAGACTTAGTTTTACTACTGTAACTTTCGCTCATTTCGCTGAAGAGAGAGAGAGATTGCGACCATTTTCGTCTTCGAATCCGCGCTGAAGGGAAGAAGCAGCAAGTCCAGGCTATGTACAGTAGCTGTTGCAATGTGGCGAGAAGCCTAAAAGGGAAAGCAATCCGGGTGGGAGATATACGTACGCAATACATACCTACGTACGTACGTACGTACATGCATGGAAAAGGCGCAAGCAAAGCTGCAAAGAACGGCGCCGGGCGGGCGCAAAGACCACAAATCAATCAAGTGTCGAAGCGCTGGATGACTAGGGAATAAAGCCACTGCTCCGCTTTTCAGCTAGAGATACACTATAGAGCATGAAAAAGTCAGCGCTGTCTGTCTGTAAACGTACTGTACGTAGAATGTAAGTAAAGTAACTTTTTCTTTTACAGCAACGACCATAAAAGAATGACTAGATCCTCTCTTCACCAAGACACCAAATGTAAAATACCCCATCTAATGAAAAGCGGGCTGGAAATCCTCGATGTCTAAGCAGTCACAAGTCGCAACTTTTTTACTGTGTTTACTTCCGAAAACATACCGAAAAGCATACGTTATCATGGTCATTATAAGTACAAGGTGTTTCATGTTAGACCACCAGCAGACTTGCGATTGTCAAAATTTGTGATTTTTCGTGGTCAAAACTTGAGGTTCCAATACCTTACAGTGTACGTTCAGATTAGCGTTTTGGGACGAAATTTTAGCACAAGGTTAGGCGTATTTTTGGGTATCTGAAAAAAATTGGTTCCCAAGTTATAACCCTAAACGACATGTCATATTCAAAATGAACACCCTGTACAATGTATGGCACGTGTAATCTATTAAAATTCAAAATGACGAAGTTACCAATTAGGCCTATAATATGCCAATTTTGATAATGATAGGCAACCCTGCTGTACCGTACGTACACTTTCTTTCTACCCATATCACGTGCTTCTTCGGTAGACAGCCGAGCTTCTTGTCAGTGGATCACCTTCAGTCTGAAACAAAGGATATACTGTAAAGTTTGGTGTATTACCCGATCGGGTTATACACAAACAAAGTCGCTCAATTTACTCGGAGTGCATAACTGTACACTAGTGGTCGGCACAAACTATATACAAAAACAAAACCGGGCGATTTTGTATGCCAAAATATCATATTGTATACAATACAATACAAAACAATATTATTTCCCACCTGTGATACAAAATACAATACAATACAATATTGGCAGCGGAACGTATTGTATGATTTTGTATGTTGCTATGGCCATTTTGACCTCTCACACAGGTTTATCTGCAACGTTTTTCAATGTCTAAAGTGAGCTTTTATGTCAAAAATTGGTTGAAAACGACTTTTCAGCAGTGGACAGTAACTGCAACCCTACATCTTGAAGAAAAATTTAGATTTCCCTATATTTTTTGACAAAATATTACTCATTTTCTCCCATGTGAACATACAATACAATATACAAAAACAATACAAAATGGGCGCCATGTTGCAGATACAATACAATAACAATACAATATGGTGGAATACAAATACAATACAATACAAAATAATTTTTGCATACAATGCCGACCACTACTGTACACCTACTCGATTATATCGGGGCATAACCATACTTGCTTATTTCAACGTTAAAACAGTTTTTTGTAAGCATATGGCCGAGGTGAATATCGGGTGGTAATACAAAATACTAAAATTCAAACTCAACCAATTTGCTCAGGTTGATATCGGGTTATACACCAAACTTTACAAGGAGGCAATCACTGGCTCATATTCGCTCCAATTTATCGGGTTTGTCGAAAACCAATGTAATGGATATCCATTCTATTGTTTATTACGAAATCGGTCCACCCTGCGCTTACCGAGGTTAGAAGAATATTTCCACTTCCAATGTCCATGATTGAAGTGTTCCGGTATCAAACGCCGCTGCATCACTTACCTTTAGCTTCCACTCACCAACTTGTGATTTGGAATACAGCGTGCTCAAGTTGCCAAAAGGTCTGCAATACGTACGCTGTATGTACGTGTATCCTACTGTACGTACATGCCTTGTAGTGAGCATGTACTCAGTACAAATTTACATGAATAGGCCTACAGTCCACGTATTCCACAAGAAGAGTCTTCCATCACTTCAAAAAGTGTCTTCTCTTTTTTCTCAGTGACGGTACCTAAAGTGCGCTTCTTTACTTCGTAATGACCACACTAAAAATATCTATTAGGGTAGGCGACGCAGAGAGAAGCGGTCAAAAACGCCACGGCTACTTTTTAGCCGCATTGACAATAAAAAACCGCTTGCGTCTACGTGCTCTCTGTGGCGAGATATAGCCGATTTCCTATGTACTGAAATCGCCAAAATGAGCGTAGACCATTGGGCAATTCTAAACCTCGCAAACGCCCGATAAATCAAAATGGTAGAAATATGCATACAGAGTGTCTCAAAATAAACCGAACACCTTTCCGTGCATGTAACTCTGAAACCCCACGTTGGATTTTCATCAGGCTTCTTGCATTTAGTAGCCAAGGCTTCAACTTAGATGTGTACAAAATTTCAGCTATTTACTCCGCATACTTCAGAAATTACGAAGGTTTGAATCTCGAAGCTCAAAATCGACGTTTTTCTTTAGTATGGAGAAAAATCTCGATCTTAATTTTTCAAGGTACGTACCAATTTTCATGCGTTTGCTATGCTGGCACTGGAATTATGCATGAGATACTCATTTCCTAGCATTTTGGGACATTTTTCTTCATTACGAGGCTAATTTTATCATGGACCATGCACAGGAGGCCCCTAAATTGGCACTACCAGTTCGAAAAACCCTTGTTTTTGACCTCCAAAGAAAGAAGGTGTTTGAGCAGCTTCCACTGGGCCTAGGAAGATAAAATTTTATACACGCCTAAGTTGAAGCCTTGGCTACTAAATACAAAAACCAGCATGAAAATCTAACGTGTGGTTCCAGAGTTACACGCACGGAAAAGTGTTCGGTTTATTATGAGACACCCTGTAGTTGCAAATGTGAGATATAGACGATAAAAATGCGCATCCGGCGTACAAGGTCGGTGGGGTGTCGTGGTTTAGCGTTGCCAAATGTCTATGCACATTTCAGTACAAGGACTTTAGCGATATCTCGACACAGAGAGCACGTAGACGCAAGCGGTTTTTTATTGTTAACGCAGCTAAAAATTAGCCGTGGCGTTTTTGACCGCTTCCCTCTGTCTGCAGCGACTAGATCCCGAGATTATTTTTATTTTTTAGTGTGGTCGTACGAAGTAAAGAAACGCACTTTTGTGTCCTATACAGTACAGCTAGAGTCCGCGACAATGTGACACATAGGAATCCGCGCCGGTGGCGCCGGGGAGTCACCACGCGACCCGCACGGAGTAACGGAGACGGAAGAAGAAAAGAAAGGAAAGAAATTGAGACAGGAGAGAACGAGTGCATAAGCCTAGCAAAGGATAATTTATGCCACACATTGCAAAGCTGCAAGAGCGCAGAACACAGAAGTTGAAGCAAGGAGGCTACAGGATTCCAAAGCACGTCAAGATTATCCTCCTCCTCTCTCCGTTTCACCAGGCGGACAGCGCGCGTGCACCGCGCGACCTCTGGGGAGGAAGCGAGGCGAGGATCTTATGGTACTTGTCACGTGTCGCGGACTATTAGTTTTAGCTTAGTTAAGAAACGTTTCTGTAAGGATTGAGAGTAGCCTATAGTGTACGCGGATGGGGGGTATTTTTGGAAATCGAGATAATATGCCTATCGGATTCTCCATCAAAAACTGCATATTTTGATGAATTTTTAAAAAAAATTTTCTTCAGGCATCATCGAGATATTGAGGGGTAAAGGTTGGAAGATCGCATTGTTTTTCAGCGTTTTCGGCCATATTTCAGCAACCAGAGTGTGTGGCGGCGGCGGGCTACAATTTGGCACACATATATGCCCCATAGGGACCCATGTCTGGACCAAATTTGAGCCCAATCGGCCACTTGTGTGGCGAGATATAGTGTCGGATAGCTCACACTTAAGTATTTTGCACCTGTTGCAATTTCGGTTATATGAATACCATGGCGTGAATTACCAAAAGCCCACAAAAAAATTTGACAGAAGGTAGAGGAGGCTTAGGCCTACAAACTTTATTACTACAGCAAAATTTTTCTATATTTGGAATTTTGACTACGGGCCTCTTGAAAGTTGAAAAATTCAGCAAAAATGCTCCCACTTTTTCTATTATCCTAAGATAAAAGAGCAATACCACTGAAATTTTTTCCTCATAAGTAACCTATCTTGTAGAATTTGATGTAGATTTCAAAAATAAAATTGGTTTTCCCAAAAAATTTAACCCCTAGCATATAATTGTGCAAAAGTAGTATATTTTTGACAATTTTTGGGTAAGGGTTAATTTTTTGGGATTTCAGTGGTATTGCTCTTATCTAGGATAGAAAAAGTGGGAGCATTTTTGCTGAATTTTTCAACTTTCAAGAGGCCCGTAGTCAAAATTCCAAATATAGAAAAATTTTGCGGTAGTAATAAAGCTTGTAGGCCTAAGCCTCCTCTACCTTCTGTCAAATTTTTTTGCGGGCTTTTTGGTAATTCACGCCATGGTATTCATATAACCGAATTTGCAACAGGTGCAAAATACTTAAGTGTGAGCTTTCCGATACTATACCTCGCCACACAAGTGGCAGATTGGGCTCAAATTTGGTGGCCAGACATGGGTCCCTATGGGGCATATATGTATGCCAAATTGTAGCCCGCCACACACTCTGGTTGCTGAAATATGGCTAAAAACGCTGAAAAACAGCAAAATGCGATCTTCCAACCTTTATCCCTCAATATCCAACCTTTATCCCTCAATATCTCGATGATGCCTGAAGAAAATTATTTAAAAAATTCATCAAAGTATGCAGTTTTTGATGGAGAATCCGATAGGCATATTATCTCTATTTCCAAAAATACTCCCCATCCGCGTATTATGTAACCGCTACAGAAAACGTCTCTTAATGTGAGTATGTAGTACGCACCTGAAGGTGCCAGTCAAGGGGAATGATAGTCCCGGGGTATTGTAAGCAGTGGCTGCTTCTTGATCAAATTTCGTGGCAGTGTAAACGTCATCGTCACTGGTGCCACAACACGCGTTCTCGTCGCAA